>BGPR01024063.1:0-23627 GCA_013235015.1 Araneus ventricosus | reverse complement strand
CTTCTATTTTATAAAAAAATAAATAGAAAGCCTTGTTTAGAAAAAAAATGCGATAAATTCACAATAATTAGAACTGTTATCTTTGCCTGAAGAACAGAATATTTTATGCAAAAGAAATGCAGCAGTGTCACGCTGCATGGCACGCAAATTTCCAACTTCCTTTTGGAATTCTGGTTTTTATATTTCTTTTTTACTTTTTTCTGAAACATGCTTCTTCCGTTCTTTAAAGACAAATGGAGAACGATTCCAAGGAAAAAAGACAAAGAAGTAACGAATTCATTCCGAGTTTCTTATTTATTTTGTTTCCTTATTTGCTCTTTTTCTGTTAATCGAAACATAGCTGTTCTACGTCGTTAATGCATTAAATGTTTTGAAGAAAATTTAATGCTGCGTTCCCTCGGTCGTGATACTTGTAGCAATATTTTATTGGTGTTGTTTTTGCCCAGGATTCTTTTTAGTCAAATTTCAGCTAGTTTATTTAAAATTGCCAAGACTTTTTACTCAAACAAATGCTGTTTCTAATTAAATCCAGAAGGTTTATTATTAATATTTTTAAAGATTCAAATTGATACGTCTTACTCATGGCATTTTGTTTGCTTCTGAATGGTAATTTTCGCTATTTACATTTTATTAGTATGAATATTGTTTAAATTGCTTATTAATTATTCCATTAGCAAACTGATTGTTATGGCACTTCGTATATGCTATGGTAGTAAATATTCAGGACAGAGATTATTACGGAATCTGTCAGCTGCCTGATAGACAGCTGCCAGGATAACGGATATCTATTTAAACTAAAACTCTAACGAAAACAAAACTATTAAGAATTGTGCGTTGTGTCCTATACACGGCGTTCCATCCTTCTCTTGCATATGTAGGTCCTCCTACCATATGTCACCATCCAACCAACAACATCAGCCTATCTGGTTCCTCAGCGTAGCCAACAATTCAACATCAGGAGGAAGATCCATAATTTGCTCCACCTTCTCCAAAGTGAAACCAGTCTTTTCCGACAGACCACAATCAATTGTTTTTTTAAGTCTTCTCTCAGCAGAGTGCAATGATTTCGACCCAATCCAAAATCTCGATCAGCATTTTCACAAAAAGTAGCTTCTGTAACAGAGCAACCTCCTCCTCTTCCTGCGATGATTTAATTTAAAACCAGCCAAACTTCAACTGTCCATCCTGCTTCTTCATCTCTTCCTCATCTCACCATCATTTTCCTTTGGAGAAGGAAGATCTCGTTTCCCCAGTTAAACATTCAACTTCGCCTCCTCGTCAGCCCAACACCCCCGTTATGAATTCAGATCTGCTTAAGTCCTTCTTTCAGGACTTTCTACCAATATCCACCGTGTTTCATTTTCTTCAAATAGAGTTCCATTAACTAACTCTTCTTCAAAATCGAACTTTTTGAAACTCTGTGTGGCCCATTAATCTGTATTTGTGTGTATATTTAATTTTATTTTTATTATTATATGAATTTCTTTCATCTTTTTTCTTTCATTCTTTTGAACCGATTTTTTTACTCATCTTACAGTTTTTCCATTGCAAATAGTTTTTATTATTGTCCAGCGTTCTCATGTGCGTTTATGTAATTTTGTGTTTTTCCTATGTTTTATTTATCAACATGCTCTGTGTCAATGCTCAATAGAAATCTTTCTAAATTTAATAACTCCTGTTAACATTTGTAAATGTGTTGCGTTTATAATTAGGCAGAAGTGGAGGGAATTTGGCAAGGTGTTAGAGAGGTAGCTCACCCCTTCGGGTGCTGTAATTTTTCTTCCACTTCATGTCCGCGACACTGCTTAGTTAACCTTAAGATTATAGTTGCAAGGGCATGGAGTAGTGTTATGCTATGTATACTAGCTGCTCTCGCAGCCCTCCAGGCGGGTTCGAAGCCAGCACCCATTTTGCTCAGCACTGTCCTGCCACTACTTTTTTCAGTGCTCTCAGCCACTACTTTTTTCAGTGCTCTCAGTCGCTACTTTTTTCAGTTTTAAATACTGCATGAAGATCAATGGAGGATCAGTAAAAGAGGAGTAAATAATGAGGTGTGGGCCAGTAAAAGTGCAGGATGAAAATTTTACTGTAAATCTTCGTGTATAAAAGGATTAGGATAGGTATATAAATTATATTTTATAAGTTAAATAGACGCTCTCGCTGCCCTCAGGGAGGGGGCTCGCGGCCAGCACCCACTATGCTCAGCACTGCCCCTGTCACCTCGCTGTTGCGAGCTTCTCAGCCACTACATTTTTCAGTTTGAAATACTGCATGAAGATCAGTGGAACAGACCATAAAACCATAGTAGATTTCATATTCTTTGTAGACAGCATATTCTTTTAAAATTGTAAGATCTTTCAATAAACCTCATCTAGTTGTAATGTTCTGTATAAAGTTTTCACGAATTTCGGTATAAAAATCTTCAAATACATAAATACAGAATGATATCTTTCTAAATAGACAGTTTCCGTCACCTTCAATAGCTATTTTACAGTATTTTTCACACGCCATTGTGATGGAAATGTAAGAATCTATAAATTTAAAATAATATGGTAAAACCTTCAGACAGTTCGCTAGCTCCAACCATTCGACGGATTTCGATAAGTTTTAATTTCATATCAAAGCTTCTGACGTCTAGATATGTCATCAAGGGACGTCTGCCCCTCACAACCCCCATTTTTGAACGGAATCGTAAAAGCATATAGACACTGAACGGTGGAGAAATGTTTTATTGATTTCGTTTCAAAATAGGGGGCAGGTGACCCTTCATTTAAAATTTAGAACTCATAATCTTTCATATAAAATAAAAATTGTTGAAATCCGTCTTGTGGTTGTTGCTGTCGAACTGTCTAAAGTGTTTTCGCCATTGAGAATGTACAGTGGGAAAGTGTTTTTTCAATTTCGTTCGAAAATGAGAGGTGGAGCCAGGCGACCTCTGGTGATATATCTAGAAGTCATAAGCTTAGATATGAAATAAAAATTATCGAAATCCGTCGAGTGATTGGGACTGGCGAACTGCCTGAAGGTTTTACCATATGGGTAAACATTGCAGAAATCCCTCAGCCCCAATCACCAGACCGATTTCTACAATTTTTATTTCAAATGGAAGTGTATGACATCTAGATTTGCAATAAATAGTTCCCTGCTCCCCAGCATCCCCTATTTTAGAACCAAATCGAAAAAACCTTTCTGCACCACACATTCTCTATAAGTGTTTTTGGATTTCATTCGAAAATGGGGGATAGGGTCAGGCGACCCTTGATAACATATCAAGACGTCGTGAGCTTTCATATGAAAAAAAAAATTTACCACATTATTTAAATATATAGATGTAGGTACTCGAGTTTTCATTATTTTCATTAGCATATATCAGCTGCTGTGTTTGTGCAATAAAGATTGTTTTCTAGAATTTTGTTCTCTTCTTCTTCTTCCTCCCTTACTAAGGTCCTGATGGGATCCTACAGTTGTAATGCTTTTGTTGCAATTTAGAAGCCATTTCGATTGGGGGTATGCAGGGTACAAACAAAACTGTTTTTCAAATTTATGCTTTCAGAGATGCTGTGTTTAAGCGTTAATGGACAAACGCGCTATTTCTGTACAACGACTGATTCATGCTTTTGATTCAATATTCTTACGCATAGGACTGCTGCAATGGAACATGTTTGCGACCGTTTCTTTTAACGCGTCAGCATCCTATGGAACTACTCGAGCAAGTATAGTCATGCGGCCGTTCCGGTTGAATAGCAATACAGACGCAAAGGATAATAGTAGAAACATAACTAAAGGAAAATACAAGGTTATCGAAATTAAATGCAGGGTGTTGTATGTGCCATAATGACGTGAAATTTGGACGACATACACTTCAGACCTTGCGCTCGAGATTTATGGATTTAAAAAAAAAGAGTTCAAAAATTCTTCAATAGATGGCGCAGTAACACAAATGAAACGCGATTTGCATAAATGAAGCGTCTTTGCAGCGCATGAAAATCACGAGTGCGACATTTGTTATCCCAGAACTGCGGCAACGTAACCACCTTCAGGATACAAGTTTTAAGCAGATGGTGCACCAGCTCATATTCATCGAAGTGTTAAACAGGTGTTACGGCAAACTTTAACAGATCAACGGGTGATGGTCGTGGTTTTCCAAAAGCTTGGCCTCCTCGCTCACCTGATCTCTCTCCGTGGGACTTCTGGTTATGGGGATTCATAAACAATCAGGCCTACCGAGAACAACCCGCAACACTGTCACATATGGAAGACAGCATTATTCGACATGTTCGTAGAAGCAATGCTGAATTATTGCGTTTCGCTGTGGAACACACTGTTTTATGAATGGAAAGGGTTGTGAAGAACCACGGAACTCATCTAGGAATTATGTGGAACGTTTTTCGCTCTGCAGCGCGTAGATTTTCGTAGATTTCTAGAACTAATTTTTTTTGACAATAAATCTCGAGTGCATAATCAGGAGAGTCTGTCGTCCAAATTTCCTGTCATTATGACCCAAACAACGATCTGCACGGCACTCTAGAGTGGAGAAGGATGAAAAGTTTATAGATATAATATCGAAATTTCCTTACATTTACGATGTTGAATTTCCACTATACAAGATACTAATTAATAACTAATAATGCGATCAGTTTAAACTTCGTATTTCTTCTCATAATCTCCTAATTGAACATGCTATATGAATTATAAATAAAACATTAATACAATACATATTAATAATTTCATGAACCTCAGTGTTACAGCTAGTTTTTATTCTAGGTTTATAGAATTCGTATAACTGCGAGAGAAATCCCTTTTCAGATACTCTATAAATAAATGAAAATTAATCATAAAAGGAGGATCTCATTATTCGAGAAGAAATTCTATATAGAAAACGAAATATTCTTATAGTGAATGCATTGCCTTTGATTCTTGCTTTATGTTTTCAGGGTAAATATTCTAGAGAAAATAAGGTAATCTTGCTTGGAAAATTGAATTTCCATAATAGTTGAAAAATTTAAAACAAGTTTCATTGCACAGTATAACAAATTTCCTACAATTCCTTTATATATATCATAAATAGAAGGCATTCTTAAAAATTTGCTTTTAAATTTTCAATCTTACTGCGTCTGGCATTCATTCAATATCTTAGATCTATGATATAATCGGGAGCTTCGTTGTATTTTAATAACGTCTTAAAAATATTTTATGTCCTTTAAAATATGAATGATTTCTGTTCAATTTTGTAACTTCAGTTTTCAAATGTCGAGTATAAGTTTCTTTGTAAAAATATTTCCCAATTTTTCTTAGGTAGGTCACTAACATTTATTGGAAGTATGGAATTAGTGTTAATTAGGATTTTAGAATGATGTATGAGGTTCATGGTCAAATTTCGGCATTTTAAATTATGAGATTTTGGGAAATTTGGTGAGTCAATTAGACGATCATTCTTAGGGAAAATGTTTGTTTAAAAACTTAATGACATAATCAGCTGCTATTCTGAGAAAATTTCTGAAGAAATTTCTGATTATCTTTCTAAAACTAAACTTAAAACCGAAATTTATTATGTGTTTCAGATGCTTTTAAGGCTGTTCAAATCCAGATATATGATGCAGTTACACACATTTCAGGTTTTCCTGTCGGTTAAGAAAATATGAAGGCACTGATTCAAAAAATATAAAGAATTTTAATTCAGTCATAAATATTTTATAGAACGAGTCTTATCTCTCTACGTTTAAAAGTTATTAAGTTATCGTGAGAATTTATAGAATCATTTGACTGTATTCCCCGCTATTTTTTTTCAAACCTAAAGAAAAAGCATAATATTTATTTATCATAAGGAAATAAAATTTGGTAGAACATTCCATAATTTTAATGAATTTGGCTTATATCATAACCAACTCATAGAGAACCAATCATCCTTTTTCTCCTTGCTGGCGCCTATTTGGATATTTATGTTGGGCTATAAATAAGCTAAGCTTTTTACAGCTCACTTATTTCACTTATTCGTAGTGCATGGATAATCATGCAGTTATTGATGGATTTATTTTGTTATGTCCAGGGATGATAGCAAAGGGCCAGTAAAATCTTGGATGGAAGAAAATCGATTTATTTCTGGAAGGAATTTCGGCCTAAACGTCTTTTTTCAATGGAAGGGAAAAAAAGTGTACTTCAAAGATCGTTAAGGTTTTGAGTTTTATCAAAAAGGGTTCTCTTATTTCGGATTCTACGGAATTCTGCAGAAATAATGGACTTGAGGAAAGCTGGGGTATATTTGCTACCACATATATATCTTGGTATATGCTGAAACCCTCAGAGAGGATTAACTATTCAAAATATATTTTCATTTAGGAATCTGCGTTGAAATCAAAAGACGATCTATTTCGGAATTCAGAAAATTTATGTCATTTTTATAATGCAGAATACGTAAATCTTTAATCAATATCTTTGTACCATTGTAATTACATCAGAAAATAATACATCCGTCATTTTTGAGGGAAAAAAGAAAATGAAGAAACATATGATTGCTAATTTTATTCTTCATAAGTTGATTTTTTTATGAACGGTAATTATTTTTATTACATTCCAAAGCATTGCTTACAGGGCCTCAGAATATGTTTCTATGCCAGATGTTTGGGAATTTTAATGCGTGCGATGAGAGAACTATTAGAATCTCTTCCGTACAAATTTTAATTAAGCACCTGAAGAAAATTTTAATTACCTCTTTAATTCTCAAGCTACGATGGGTAAACAGAAAGAAAAAGGTAAAAAATAATTCTTAATTACATTTCATCTTTCTTTAGCTTAATGTGAAATATTTAAAGAGAAGTTTCCTTTTTTCGTAATTTACGATGGCAACATGATGGCAAGGGAAATGAGAGCGAGTTCATAAGGCACAGATTAGTATTACTCAAAACGACATCCCCCTGAAAGGAAAAAAAAATCTTACTTAGGAAGCCAAACAAAGTGTAAACTGTTATTTAATTGGTTAAATATTTTTTTTGGAATTTGGATTCCGTGATGGTATTCTATAACAAACATGTTCTAAATTTATTTTCTCTTTCTCATTATCCCCAAGGTTTTTTGTTACAGATGAGGATATTTTATTCGTTACTTGAGATTTAAAATGTTTTTCTCGTATACGTGACTTCCTTTTTGAGTTTTTCTTAGCATTACTAATTTTCATAATTATCATGCATAAAAATATTCATCTAAACATGTTTTGTTTTAAACAAAGCGAAAAAAGCATTAATAGTTTACGAAAGTAAACATCATAAAAGTGATTTTTTCCCTCTCCGCATTATGTTGTTTTTGCATATATATCTCAAGTCCTCATTTTATTATTTCATGCATGCATATTATTTTTCTTGCAAAATATTAAATTTCTTAAAATGTTGAAAACAAAAAAAATGCGAATCTACTACCTCTTCTCAAATTAGTGCTTATGTTTTTGATTTTACCAACATTTAATAATTTTATAGTTATTATTCATAAAAATAACTTCACGAAACACATTTTTTTAAAACACTTAGCGTGTTGGCAAAACAATTCATAAAAATATCCATCTAAACATGTTTTCTTTTAAACAAGTCGAAAAAAGCATTAAAGAGTTTATGAAAGTAAACATCATAAAAGTGATTTTTTTCCCCATAACTGCATTATTTTGTTCTTTCCATAACTTTATTATATTGTTTTCTTCATAGATGCATTATATTGTTTGTCATCATATTACTATTTGATACGTGCATAATATTTTCCATGTAAAATTTTAAAATTCTTTAACTATTCCAAACAAAAGAAAAAAAAACTCTCAAACTACGACCGCATCTCAAATAAGCACTTTCACTTTAAATTTCATCTACATTCGAATTTTTTGAGTTATTATTCGTAGAAATATGTATCAAAACACATTTTCTTAGAAACAATTGACATAATCATTGGTAATATATTGTCGGTATGAACTTCTTGCCTTTTAATTTTATGAAAGTAAACTACATAAAATCATATTTTACATTTCCATATTATAGTTTTTTTTTCATATAAAACCATGAATTTATTTTAAATGTTGTTACGAAGCTCATTTGCAGGATCAAGTTTCTTTCTTTTATTTTACAAAAATCAAAAATACATAAAATATTTTATGCAGAAAAAACTACCAAATCATCCTAATTAAATACTTTAAAATTAAAAGGACGTTTCAAATTCTGAAACCCTAATTTTGCCAACTTTGAAATGATCATGAAATAAATAAGTCGACATAAAATACTAATTAAAAATTTTTCCATGAAACATTATACAAAATTAACTTTTTAAATCATAAACACATTTATCGTTATTCTCAAATCTTATCCAAATCATAATATAATCCATATATGAACACAAGTATTTAAAGCTATTAAAAATATATAACGGAGCGGTTTTTCACTTAGAAAAATAACCGAAGTTCAAATAAGAACATGAATTTTTTATTACTGTGAATGAAAATACCCTAAAATTCATTAAGAAATAGCGTTATGACAAGATATAAATAAATGATAAGATAAGGTTTAAGTATTTCTTCTCGATACATAAAGATAATGGTGAAGAAAATGGATTCCTCAGTTTTGCCTCTAAAATAACAATTAAAGTTATAAAAGGTTGGTATTGGAGATATTTATAAATTAAAAATGTGTTCACCTATATCCTACCATTTTCGGTAATTCTGTAGTTTGCCGCCAGATGGCGCTGTAAGTGATTACATCGCGTAGCACATACTGTACAAGAATAACACTTTTATGATTATAATTACAGTCTTTCTGAAGTTCAGGGGCTGTAAAGAACTTTAATGAGCACCCTGTAAATATAT
Source organism: Araneus ventricosus (assembly GCA_013235015.1). Lineage (NCBI taxonomy): Eukaryota > Metazoa > Arthropoda > Arachnida > Araneae > Araneidae > Araneus > Araneus ventricosus. The sequence continues at coordinate 14,797 of BGPR01024063.1, read as the reverse complement.
ATATGCGAATGTTAACTCAGTATCTGTACTTCCTGGAAATGTCAGAAAATATCTCAGTATCTGTACTTCCTGGAAATGTCAGAAAATATCTCAGTATCTGTACTTCCTGGAAATGTCAGAAAATATATATAATGTATTCTTATACAATGTATATAGTAATTAAATGTATTGCGCGTCTTCTGAAGATGATTTGCAGTTGAAGAAATGCAAGTATATTTTATTTTATTTTATTAATGACATTTGTGAAAAATCTGAAGTGCGAACGTCAGTTAGTTTTAATAAAATAAGTTTACATTTAATTGTTACGTTCATTACAAATAAATTTTCAAGTTCGTTCAAATCTGTACAAAATATGCCTCTGAAAAACGTAAAATTAGCTTCCAATCATTAAGTAAAACGTAAGATTAGCTTCCAATCATTAAGTGTTAAGAGTTGAAACCAGAAACAAGAAGGTTGAATCTGGTTCAACTTCCAAGTAATTGATCCAGACACATTATTTCATAAAAAAAATAAGCATCAGAAATCTTTAAGATAAATTATCAGATGTATTAGACTAACTGAATTTTTAAACTATTAATTTAAGAATACGCGAAGATACTGCTAAATTAACGGCTTTGCAAAAGCCAAAAATCAAATTTACAATCTAAGGAAACCAATAAATGAATTATGTCCATAGAAATTTGAAATTCTGACAATAATATATTATAATATATTTTTATGTGAAAGCATTTTTAGAGATAAAATATGGATAGTTTCGACCTTATCTAAATTGAAATTTTCAACCGCATTTTTAAATTAAACATTAGGAATATTAGTATCAATTTCAGTTAGCTAACTTTTCTCTTGAATTCAACTAAGGCATCATTTACCGTGCAGTATGGACTCAGTAACATTTAATACTGGAACTTAATAAAACTCTTTAGGAGAAACTTAGCATTAATGAATAAGAAAAATCGTCAAAATCCAAGAAGAGAAAGCGATTTCAATATATAAAGAAAGGAAAATAGTATATTTTCTATTTCTCCAAACCGATTGTATGATGCATAGCATTCATTACCGATACAAGACAAACTAAAGGAAAAGTAAAACAAAATCTAAGATACATTTTCGTAGAATCCGAGACAAACAATTTTAACGAGACAAAAGTTTCTGGAATCTTGAAACATCAATTGAATACAGACTACCTTTTATAGATCCAGAAAGTTAAATTAAATCTTATTCCATGATATTTGAATTCAACTAAGGGGTTATTTACCGTGCAGTATGGACTCAGAAACATTTAATATTGGAACTTAGTAAAACGCTTTATCAGAAACTTAGCATTAATGAATAAGAAAAATCGTCAAAATCCAAGAAGAGAAAGCGATTTCAATGTATAATGAAAGGAAAATAGTATCTTTTCTATTTCTCCAAACCGATTGTATGATGCATAGCATTCATTACCGATGCAAAACAAACTAAAGAAAAAGTAACACAAAATCTAAGATACATTTTCGTAGAATCCGAGACAAACAATTTTAACGAATCAGAAGTTTCTGGAATCTTTTCACATCAATTGAATACAACCTACCTTTTATAAATTCAGAAAGTTAAATTAAATCTTATTCCATGAATTTGCCTTTGTTTGTTAAATCTTGCCTCTGAAATAAATGCACTTTTAAAAGGAAATAAATTTTTAAAAGGAATAAATGCAATTGCTTTATGTTTTATCACTGCGTCTATTTTTAATGATTAATTAAATTTTCAAAGAAGTCACCAGGAGCACTTTTTGACCTCCTTGCATACATAACGCTCGATATATTTAAATACGTTTTTAGAAATGCTTATTTAATATTTCTTACATAAGAATATTAGTTGCAATTCTTTAAACTCATATGAATTTCTAAGCATTCCTGGCTTAGAACTATAGGATATATGTATATCAGAGTTGAAAAAGCACGCTTTATCGGTCTACTAAGGACAAGATCTTCCAAAATTAGTCTATTTTTCTTGTTGGTTTTGGGTCTTACTGGAGTATATTTGGAAGAGTTTTGGCAGAGCTTAATGACCTCAGAACACCTAAGGTGATCGAACAAAGAGTAAAGTTAACTTTAATTTTGCTTGAATTATGCCATTTTTATTCAGATAGAATATTGTAAATAATTTTTAAAATTCCCTGATGCATAAGACCTTCGAAATTTTGTACACTTGTGTTCTTTCGATGACAATACATTATTTTAATATTTCCAGAGTTTAGCTATCAGTTAATTAATTAATTTACTTCAACTTTAATTCCAAGTATGTGGCTCCAACATGCAGTAAATATGAGAGAAATTGATTTCAAGATTCTATAATATTTTAATTAGAAATTATAAGTTAAAGACTAACTAGTATTAAAATAAAAAACATACTATTTTTAAGTCCATTTCTAAAAGTGTGTTTCCATAAATTGAAATTGTTAAGTTCATTTCAAAATAAAATTAAATAAAAAATCATACTGTATATTTAGCTTAAGACGGTTTTATATGCTATAGATACCTTAATTTACATAACAAAATGGGACACTTTTATTTTTCTGTGTTATTCATATGATTTTGCGGTTATTGTAGAGCAATGGTATTGTATCAGTTCCATTGCTCTATATTCTGTTTATTTTTTTATAGTTTCGAGCCTGGCTTCAGAGATCAATCTTGGATAGGAGTATGGAAGAAAGTTTTAGGGATTAATTTATCTGATATCCATGATAAACTTTATTCATTCAAATAGTGTATTAGTAAATTATTTTATTTTTCAGTCTTTTCTACCATAAACACAGGTCTTATTTTTATAGGTCAATGCTTCTGTACTGATTTTTATTTTAAGTAATACTGCATATCTGCGAGACACGAACGACTCAATAAATACCATTATTTCATTCTAATATGTCGTTTAATTTTTATGCACGTCCTAAAGTAAGTCTGCGTGTTTAACAAGAATGTTGAAATTTCCGCTTTCTCACTCAACACGACTTCAGCAGTCCAAAATATTTTGTTTAACATTCACTTGGTATGTCTGCAATTGCATTTTAAGTTCCGCGTGTTTTTGAAACCACTGTAAAGATATCCTTTCCTCAGAATCGCAACCTTAAGAAAACTGACATATTAAAGATTTCATTCTTTGTATTACTGAGACAGATATTGTTACTTTTACTATTTAATGATTTTCTACAACACTCTAGCAGTATAAATTTTCTTATTATTGCACCAGCTAATTAATTCAAGTAAATTCTCGAAGTTCATAATGCTACTTAATAACCACGAAGTAATAAGACAGATATAAATATTCTGAGACTATTTCATAAAAACATATTGATGATGTAACTTAAACTTTTTTATTTAACTTTTGAATGTAAGACATATAAATGCATTCCGTACTAAAAAGTAAATAATCTCCATCTAGTGATAATGTATTCAGTAAAAAAATTCTATGATTTGCGAATTAACTGACGAATGTATCGTGTTAAAAAGCAAAAATTAAAATAAAATACTAGAAAAAAAACTGTGAAATGAAGTGCGATATAGAAATATTATTAATTTTTAGATTCTGGCTTTATAGATTTTTGCATTCTAATTAGTTGTTTCGGAAATATAGTAGCATTTTTAATAAACATAAAATATTCAATTTCCAGTAAACCACCGCAGAACTCTCAAAATAATTTCTATTTATTTTATAGAACTAAATCTCTCGTTTCAGAACATTATTCAGAATTAAAGGCTTTATATAAGTTTCATCAAACTATTATCGTTCCAACAATGGAGAAACTCATTTGTAATCCGTTTAATGGATCAGCACATTCAAGTGGGGCAAAATATTAAGAACAGACAGTGTCAGGAATCATACAAATACCGTATGTATCTCGTTAGCCATGAATTTTGTTACATAAATTTATCTATGGTGTTTCTGTAAAACAAAATGTAATTTCAACTGCAAATAAATGGGCATAATGCTACGAAAATCAATAAAATATCAACACTAAATCTATGTTTCAGTCTGAAATATTTATAGCATTCTAGAAATCAAATTTTTAAAAAAATCAATCTTTTGAAATCTATATTGATGATTTCGATATTTTGGTAATAAAATATTGAAATTTAAATGCTGCATCAACAATTCTTAACCCAGGAAGACGCGCGAGGGTTGTTTCGACACACCACGCTTGAAAAACTCTCTGCCATCACCCCCATAATCTGAAGTGGTCGGGTCTAACAGCACCAGCCTCCAAACTCATGATCTACACGTGTCATATGAAAACGGCAAATTCTGAGCATTTTTTTCTGTTTTAAAGAACGATTTGGGGTGTGATGACACCCCACGCGTGCTCTCGTGTTACTATTATTCAATATGAAACCATGGCGTTTCCAAGCTGTTTCAGACTGTCTTTTCCTGCTTTGACTTATGATTAAGAATAGAAAAACTTTAGAAGCTGTTAGAGGAGGTTTATTCAGATGGAGAAGAAATGGAAGAAGAATTGAGAGGTTCACAATTAGCCTATTTACTTATTGACCCTCATATGAAATTGCTGGAAAAGAAAGAGGAGGGGAATAGCAAAAGTTTCCTTGATGAGCCATAAATGAGGAAAAGAAAATCGTTACCACAATACATGTGTCCAAGAGAAAAGAACAAAAAAAAACCCTTAAAAACTGTGTGCGTACAGTGCTAAAAAAAGCACTTTGAAATAGAAGATTTACGTAGAAACTACATAGAATCTATCTCTTCTATTATACGTACAATCGAATTATTTTCAAGAGTAATTATATAACTGAGTATTCCTGTTAAAGGAAACTGTATAATTTTGATTATAATCACATTTATAAATTAAAAAGATAAATATATTTTGTAGAATTCAGTGATTCCAAGGATTCTGAAAAAAAGGAATGATTTTAATTTATTTGTTTTAATTTTTAAATTTTCATTATATTTCAATATTTTGTTCATAATAAATGTTATAATTATCATAAATTGAGTGAAATGTTAGAAATAAAAATATATATTGCTTATTTATGTCATTAAATTGTTTGGGGTGTTCTGACACCCCATGCAGGTTCTCGGGTTACATTTTATAGCGCGCTTCCTCCTGGGGTAACGTGTATAATACATTTCCTTATTATTATATCTTTAAAGAGTTATCTTTTGCCTTCTTTCATGTTTGTAAATATGTAAGATTTTTCAATCGGTTTCTCATTTACTTTCTGATTCGCTAGAGCTTTGAAACATTGTAAACGTATGTATTCTCAATGACAGTATAATATTTTAACATTTTTAGGATTTAATTATAAGCTCATATATTAATTTAAAATAATTTTTAGTCCATAACTGCAGCCAAGTGATAGTGAAATTCAGAAAAATTACTATTATGTTAGAAGTAAAAAATACATTGCTTATTTAAGTCATTAAATTGCTTGGGGTGTTCTGACACCCCATGCATTTTCTCGGGTTACATTTTATAGCGCGCGTCCTCCCGGGTAACGTGTATAATACGTTATTATTATATCTTTATTATTATATCTTTAAAGATATAATAATATACTCTTAAAATTAATTAACTCTTTAAAGATATAATAATATACCTTATTATTATATCTTTAAAGAGTTATCTTTTGCCTTCTTTTATGTTTGTAAATATGTAAGGTTTTTCAATTGGTTTTTCATTTACTTTCTGATTAGCTAGAGCTTTGAAACATTGTAAACGTATGTATTCTCAATGAGAGTATAATATTTTAACATTTTTTGGACTTAATTATAAACTCACATATTAATTTAATTAGATTTTTAGTCCATAACTGCAGCCATGTGATTGTGAAATTCAGAAAAATTACTTTTCCATAATAATAATGAATGATAAATTAAAAACTTATAAGAGAGAAAAATGATTAAAATATAATCTACCTTTTGCTACACTAATAAAAATGTGTTTTTAAAAACTGTTTAAATTTAACTTGACTTATTTCTCACTTGGTGTCCTTTGAATTGCCTCTTTTTCCACAAAAAATGGCGGAAATCAAAGATTCTTAGAAGGTCTTACTCCTTCTGTTCTCGTTGCTCTTTAATCCGAGACCCAAGTTTATTGAATAAATCGTTGTAGTGTAAGGTTAAGTAAAGGTTAAAATCCTTAAATCCTTAGAAAAGCGTGAAGTTATATACTCGACAAACTCCAGCACCATTTTCGCCATTCCCACCAATCCTATCCCATTGTAAGTTGAGAATCATCTTGAGCGCCAAAAATCGAAGAATGTTTGCCGAGAAGAAGAACTTGAAAAAACATAGTCTGCAACTGTGAAACGGAACAGCGATCAATTTAAAGCAAGAAGTTTGCTTGGAACAGAGTTTTGTTGGATCTTTTTGTTGACAATACCTCATAGTCAGATTGAAAAGACGGTACTATTTCTTTCTGAACCGCGCGAGAATGAAAAAAATCTTGGAAAGCGAGAATGAAAGTCCAGTAACAAAATAAAGAAAGTATATATATCTCCACTATGGGCTAGTTCCCGGTTCTTCAAGAACTGATGTCAAACGCTCCTTGCTGATATCCGATTTTAAATGGAGTTCAATTTTCCTTCACATTTCTTTTCATTTTTTTCCTTTTACTTTCCTTTCATTTTTTAAAAGCGTATCGATGAATTACATCGATGAAAAAAGTACTATCTCGTGTGACAGGCATGTCTTTGGTGTAAAAAAGAAGTGCCGAATGGACATGGTCTTATCGTGTATTTACTTGTGTAAAGAGTTTCAATGAATGGTTTCTCACTTTCAAAGGCGAAATTCTCCCTTTTTCTTGTCATTCAATTTGAGGAAAGCCATAAACTTAAAATGTAGTAAAATGCGTCTTCTTACTTCAGGTAATTGTTAGAAATCAATATTTTATTCAGAAAAGAAACAGCGTAACTTTTAAAATACGTTACATTTAATAGGAACTCTAAATCTTGCAGAATATATTTATAGGTATTTAAACATTTAAAATTATATCCCCGCTCTAGAGGCTTTTATTTATATTTTAATCGTTAATAAACTTTCATTTTTAAAACAAAGTTGCGATTTTAATCATGAATTTTATATCCTTTTGTAAATAATGAGCTATATTCGACAAATTCGATGTAAACTACCAGGAATTTCTTTAAAATCCTTATTTTTTAGAAATTCCTCAGAACTCAAATATTATGATTTGCAGAATTCTCTTTAATTACAGAAGTGATATTCCTTTCGGACAGTTTGCTCCCTATCATTAATATATTGGAAATTAAATATTAAACAGTCTTATTTTAATGTGAATTATTTTAAATCTAAATTAATTTAACTACATTTATAACTCAGTTTTACACAGAATATATATTCATTTGACAAAAAACATGTTTTAACTATAAATGAAACTTTTTTCAAAAAAAAATTGAATATTATTTCAGAACGCAAAATCATTCATTATTTAATTTTTTCAGTGAAAAAACTGTCTTTAAATTTTTTTTCATATTTTATCAATATCGATTCATTTTCTTTGGCTTGTACAAGAATATAATGATATGCAATCTCCACTAAAAGTTTTCTACTTTCTGAATTAAATTCGTCTTTTGGCTTACTTTTAAAAATCAAAATTGCTTTTCATTTACACAAAGAGCATTAGACAATAAAATAGCGATATAAGGAAACGTAAATAAAACAGTGAGAATATAAAAGGTTTTCTACATTTTCTTTATCTCAAACTGCTATAGGTTCGAGTTTATTTCCAGAAATGTTTCAATGTTTCATTATCATTCCCAGAATTTTTATTTCCTGTTTTTTTTGTTCTACAATTTATCTTTCTCCAGAAATAATTTGTTGATTTTATCGCAATGAAATTCATTCGTCGATAGTTTCAGTCAGAGTTTTGTAGAAAAAAAGTAGTAATTATTCAAAGGTTTAACCTTCTCACACCGAGCAAGGTGGTCCCGGGCAGTATAAAAAATTTTCCTTAACAGCCACGAAGGGCGGTTTCAGGCGGTTGACTTCTTTTGAGGGGATGTGAGGTTCCGAGATGGCTTAGAAGATAAGCGCAGTAGGAGGTCCAATTATCCTTGCCAACCACAGCATTTTCCTGCGCCTTAAGGGAAGGTTATAACAGGGGGTGGGGGTAAGGTAAATTACCACCCAGGTTGGGAGATTCCAATTCATGTCGCTTCCTCTCAAAAACTCCTGGTTTTAAAGGAACTAGAAGAAAAAAGTCGCCTCGGGATTCAAGAGTTAAAAGTACATTATAATGTTTACAACAAATGGCGTTCAATTTATATTTATTACTAGCTGTTACCCGAGACTTCGTGCGCGAAGAATTTGAATTTCACGAATGTAAATCTTTTGATGCATTTTGAAAGGGAAAGTTAAAGTTCTGACGGTTGATAATACTTAATTGGACGGCTGACAGGAGTAAACTGTACATGTATGTTGATATAATTATGTAAATTGTTTATCTATGCTAATATACTTTTGTATACAACGTTATTTGCACGGATGTAGAGGTTATGTGGGCTGGACACACGTGAACACGCCACATATGCGAAAAATATGGTTTTTCCAAATGTACGCCTGCCACTTTCAGTGTCTGGCAAATGATAATTTTAGAGAGATTTGCTACCTTTCGAAATGAGATGATAAATCTTTCGGCATTATCGGAAGGCGTGGAATTAAAACACTCTCTCTTCTCCCTATAATATATCATAACAGTAGCTTTCATGACGTTTGGACCTAGGTGTGTAATTTGTAACCTTGTGCCATTGCGCAGTCTCGGTATATCGAGGTTACGTATTAGTAGTACTGGCACACCGACATTCAATCTCGGCTTGTCAGTAGGTGCCCCTGACAATTCTAAGATGTTTAAGACCTCTACAGAATATGATGTTCCTTGTTAATGCCCATTACCGTATCTACAGATGGATATTCTGTAATATCTCACTGTGAAAATTAAAGAAAACATCGAGAGAATAATTCACTACGTCATTGGATTACTGTGTAACCGTATTAAAAGCTGTAAGTGCTACGAAAACAGGAAACCGGAAGTGTACTGTCTTTTTTGTTGTTTATGGTAAAAAAATATTTTCTTCTATTAACTTTAACACTGGCAAAAGCCCGCGCGCGAAACAGTAATTTGGCTTGAATTTATTTCTATAAGAATAAAAAGTATTGTTAGAAATTACGTTACAAAAATATTTTTAAACCTTTATAACAAACAGAGAAAACATTTAATCGTAATGGAATTAATAGCATTAAAAAGATAATTTTCTGGTCTTTAAAATGGCATAAAAATAATTGTTGTCTAATAAATATTTCAGAAGTTATTGGCAGAAAACCTCTAAGCATTAGGCTTAAAAGTGGCTAATTTCCGTTATGTAATTAAATATCTTAAGAACTAATTAACTCTGAAAGTTGAAAATAGCACCTTTGACCTAGAAATATGCTCTAGATTCTCGTGTGTAATGCTACAGTTCACCGTTTAAGAGGAGTTCTTGTGACCGACCGACCGACAGACAGACAAATACATGTAATTTCTGCCTTATTTTATAGATATTTATAAAGATAAGCAAAATTTTCAGAAAAATAAGTAAATTAGTTCAAAGTCTAACCGTTGCCTTGCAACTGAGTAGCTATAAATTTGTGTTATTTCCAAATCGTCTGCACGTAATTAAAGTTATTAAACTTTAAAAAATTAATAACAGTTGAAGGAAAAATGTAACAGAAATAAAATTGGCATCACAGAAAAGGTAAAATTTTGGACTTTAAGATGGTATAAAAAATTTTTTTATCGAAAAATTTGTTCCGAGGTTACAGCGGAAAAAAGGGTCACGTGATAGTTGATTTTAAAAATAATTTATTCCACATGTTTTCGCATTCCTGAAAGATCACGTGACAGTTGATTGAAAAATAAAATAATCTTCATCGAGAATCGCTGAGTCATTGGGCTTTGTTAATTATTTAATTGTTGTCTGTAGTCAAAAATAATTTATTTAACGTGATTTCACCTATCCTATGTTCGTTCTTGGGTTTCAAGCTACAACTCTGCCAAATTTCATCCAAATCGGTTTTGTAGTTTGGTCGTGAAAGCGTAACAAACAGACAGACAGACACACTTTCGCATTTATTATATTATTAAGGATGTTTAATATAATGCATTTGCGTTGCACCAAGGGTACTGGAAAAATGTTCTTCTTTGTTCTATTAACCCAGTGAGATAGAAAATATTTCATTTCATAGTATTTCAAACTAGTCAATGAATCACATTAGCATACGGAATTTACGTGATAAAATTAAAATGCGATGAATAAGTAAATAAGCAATGTAAACTATCGACCAGGTGCTCTAGATAATTGTAGAATTCTAACCTGCGCGGTGCTTCTGTTAACTAACATCGTAGTCCAGCTCGAATACCTCCAGAGGCGAAGGCCCTCCCTTCAAAACAGTATCTGTGAAACCGATATTGATCATTCGACTACGAAGCTATCGTCCCCAGACTTGCAGCGGGAGTGGGTTAACTGTTGCTCCCAACCGATATCTGCTCATCAAATTAAGCAAATCCCCTCCAAAACTACTGCCCAAGAGGCAAAGGATCACGCCATATCGGCTTTGGCGAGTGCATTTCCCCGATGAACTTAGGCGAAAGAGCAGTGCCAGCAGCATCACGCTAGTCCAGGACGAATCACGCAATTTCAGCTGCACGCCATCTTATCTACCTACCACGTGCGTGCGGAATATAGACTTTGCCGAATGCGGGTAGACGATTGCGGTTGGTTCTGAGGGATTTTTTTTCCCAGCCGCATGCTTGCATGCTTGATTCGTAATGTCTCATGTGTGTAATTATGGTGTTTTGAATTAATTATGGCGTGAGAAGAACCCGACAAGGATAACGCAAAAAATCATATTGGATTTCTGCTGCATTTTTTATCAAATCGCTTGAGGTGATAAGCAGAAAATTAAGTAGACGCTGTGATTGAGGAGGATTTTAATGAATACTTGAGTACGTCATTACTTGCAAGGTATTCGTGAATTCGAATACTTTAATGCAGAAAACCATTATCTATAAAAATTGTCAATATTTTATTTCCGTAAAATATTCTGAAATGTTTCGCTAAGGTCAAGAGAAAAATTTATTTTATCCCTTCAAAAGGCAGAAAGCTGCAGTAGGTTTTATTATTTATCGCTTAAAAAGCTGAATTAAATTCATTATCATGAAATATATAAATTGAAAATTTTAACTTAAAATTTTATGCTAAAAATTTACATGGGTTTGTTAAAAGTAGTAATAGTATTCTATTACTACTTTTTTTCTGAAAAGTACTAAAAAATGATATAAAAGGAAATTTTGAATTGTAAATATCAGTGATATAGACGTTCGAAGTGTGGGTTTAGATTTTATTGAATATTTTATAATATGCTTTGATATTTATTATAGTTTATAAAATGAATTTTATTCATCATAGCCACAATAATTAAGCAAACACTTCAAAAGATAATTTAAAGAAATACATCGACAAGTAAAAATAAATTGAAAATAAATTAATCTTTTCCAAGCTTTTCATATGTGAAGGGGAAAAATACATTTTGACTCAAAGATGAATTCTGGTGAGATTTATAGAAAAATTTTAAAGAATCTACTTACTCAATTGACAGCTCTGAAACAATCGATAATTGTCGGTTGTCATTTGCTTATTAAAAACGGAATCTCTATTAGAATGATCATCAAATTTCGGTAACGCTGGATGGAGCTTAAAATAACCCCACCCCTTTTGTCTGCGTCATTATTGAACGAGCAGATCTAATGATTGTATAAGCATATTACCTCAGAACACACAATTAAATATTTTTTAAACAATGAAAGCGGATTGAATTGCGTTTCAACAATGAAAAGTATTGTTGTAAATTATACCAAAAAATATTTTTAAAAATTATTAAAATAAGAGAAAAATTTCAGGGCAACTTAATTGATACCAACGGGACCGGTTATTGAGTACACCGGGTAACGGGAGTACTGACAATAACCGTTATAAGTCGTTCAAGACAGTCGCCTGAAGCCATTACAGCAACCGAACCGGTTCAATGGAGAATGGAAGTGGTTCAAGACAGAAGAAAATGAAAGTTATGTAAATATTTCAATTAAAAAAACAGCTGGATTTGATTTCCTGAAAGAATAAATGGTTAATAAAATCAATCAAGGTAAACATGAAACTATATTATGACACGATACAACATAGTAGGAATCATTTTAGTTTGAATTTAATGGTAGGAAGAGGAGGGAACTCCTCAGAGCTTATTGTTAACATGAAAAACGCAAACGTAGAATATAGTATAATTTGCTACTTTTTCCATATCCAAAGATTTTCTACGGTTTTCGAGAAATTGATGAAATAAAAGCGGATTTTATAATTTACAACCAAGTTTCACTCGCATCAAAAAATAAATTTCTATTCATTCCAAATGTAGGAATTTTTTTTAAATTCAGATAATTTTGATTGTGCTTTAATAAATAAACAACTGGCAAAGCATGCCATGAATATTATATTTGTATCATCACTATAGAGATGAAATATTATCTTATCTTAAGAAGATCGTATTATGTCGATCTCAAGTTCCCACAAATGCATGGTAAAACAACTTTAAGATTATTTGCATGCAGATTATGAATAATCTTCGACGTTCGTCACAATTTACTTAGTCTTCATATATACCCCTTAGTTCTTAAAGAAAGATTTCAGCTCGAAAATTTTCTATTCAACTTCTTTCTCGGTGCACCCACAGTTTCTAATTTTCTTCTGCAATTTATTGGAACAAAAGTTTAGAAAATTAAGATATGCTTATCAGAACGCAGAATCGGGGACACGACTTATTACAAAATGTTTATTATCAAGTGCATAAATCCATCAAAATGTGGCTTAAGTGCTGTGTGCCCAACATATATTTTCTAAGTTGCTTCGATTATTGCCGAAATTTATATGGCAAAAACAGATGCAAAAATTATATACTTTTATCATTTTTTTACAATAACACGAGCAGAAAACAAATGACTTGCTCGAATGTCATAGTTGCTTTCCGCTACGGGAAGAAAAGGCATTTGGATCTTGTCCAATAGCGTCTTTTCTTTGTTTCTAAGACATGCTTACGTCAGCTGAAAGCAATGATTATTTTTTAAAGTGAATAAAACTCCTTTACTGGAAGAAGCAAAAATATCCAAAGCAATTAAACTTGTTTACTTTGCAGACAAACGCACCATCTCCATTAAGTAATGATAGAAAAGTATTTTTCAAGCCAATTATTATTTTAGGTGAGCTATTATTTTGGGTTCAAATAAATAAAAGTCAAGCTTAAATAACTTTTTAATATTATATGGTGATTTATAAATACTTTAAGTAACGGTGAAGTAATTTAATATGTAATAGGCATCAAAAATAAAATTTAAAATACCAACAGGCATTTTTAAAAAGTCGTTATACTTTACCGTGTGCTTTGAGCGATCCTTACTAGTCAGAAAATAAGATTAGTTTTCTTTTTGCAAATATTTGCTCCTTTAAACCTCTGACTCTTAAGGCCATTGAAATAAAGGGACCTCAAAATAGAGGAACGTCCGAGCTCCTCTATCAGAGATAAGGGAAATTCACTTTCCCCTCAAAAACCACAATGACATCTGACATTGTCCGAATTGTAAGAAAACTCCCCTCTTCCCCAAACACATCTGGGCGAGCCACTCTAACGAAGAAAGCACACGCCATGGGTGTGAAATTAATCACACTTAACGAAAGAGGGTGGACACATCAAATTCGAATTCGGACGGCTATCGTCTTTTGCTTGAAGGGACGTATGGGACGGTCCTGTATCGATAGAGTTAACCCTCTGACTGCCGAATTATTTTAATTACTATTTAGATGCAATGTTTGGAAACATGCTCAAATACCGTTGAACAGGCAAAATGTTATTTACATGCAAGGCGTTATGAGTATAATAATATGAGTAAAATATATATGATTTATAAAAGTACTAAGTAAATTCATTGCGAAATTTGGAGGCTGCAGCAGAAAATAGTCTTGCTTCGAAACCACCGATATCGCGGGTTAAGTAGACAGAGATTTAAGAATGACATTTTATTTGTTTTAACTCTAAGTGAATATTCGTGTAATCTGACATTAAAAATAAATTATTAAATTTCAGTTGGCATATTTTTAATATTACATTTTTATCATTTTTATTAGAATGATTTTGTTTAGGTTCTTACGTATTTATTTCCCTCTATAATTTTTGAAAATAATTGTACTTTTGGCATTCAATCATCCAACAGGAAATACATTACTCAGAGTATACTTCTCAGTATACTCTGAGTAAGTACTCGCGTATATACTTCTCAGAGTATTAAACCCAACTCAATTGAACAAATTTAATGATAATTAAATGCTTTAAGAGAAGATCATGACACATTCATTTGGCATGTCTTTTTCTGAAAAAGTCAGTGTCAAGCTTTTAACTTTGGATTTATAAGATCTGAAGGAATTGAAAATGTCTTCCTTCCCTGCGATGTCGAGTGATATGGAAAGGACGCCATCTTGATTGAAGCAATTATGTTTCATTACAAAAACAAAGCTCTCGACATGGGTACGACTCACATTTCAAAAACGAAGCATTGAGACTGCATTCCGATAAAATTGCCTTCAGGGATCAACTGTCACTGGGCAGCGCTTGGTTCTTTGGGCGAATGTATTGATTTACGGAGGCAGAAACAAGAGAGCAATAATCCCTTGCGGCAAGTGGATAATCAGTCAGCAAAGTCTCTCAGTTTGTCGGT
>BGPR01024062.1:0-23628 GCA_013235015.1 Araneus ventricosus | reverse complement strand
AATTCTTAATTATTTATTTATTCATTTGAATAATAAAAGAATAAGATGATCGATTTTTGAGGAATAAAATAAAAAATATAAGAAGAAGAATTAATTAATTAAAAAAATAAGAAGAAGAATTAATTAATTAAATAATAAGAAGAATAATCAATTAAATTATATAACATCATGGCTGCGTATCAGACTTTTTATCATTTTTGTAATTAATTCAGAACAAAATATCTTCCAGACTTATCAGAACATCTTTAGAATTTCATATATAAAGTATTTTAATTAAGCTGCTGATAATTCACTTTAATTTAATTTCCATCCCTTTTCAGAATTTAACAAATAAAATATTTTAATAAAACTTTTCACGATTTAACTAAACTTTGCAACAAATACTAAAATATCTTAATTTATTTTTTAGTGATTTAACTAAACTTTACACATTTTTTATCTTGAGTCTTCGAATAGTAATCGTCGAACTGTAATTCAAATTATGTATTTTATTTATAAATCTGCCTCGGTATTTAACATATTCAACCCTTTTTAAATTCTATAAAATTATTCGAATAATCAAGTTTCAAAAACAGCAATTTATGGAAAACCTATCATCATTATCTTTTTTTAAAAGAGAAACAGAAATTCTGGTCACTGCAATGCCGATATCTTTCTAAATCTTAATGGTATTCAACTGAGATTTTTATAAAAGTTGCCCTATATGTCTGGTTTTGAAGCTGTGAAAGAAAAATTAAGCTACGTCTCGCACATATGGAGTAAAAAATTATTTACTAAAAATACTCACATTTCTTCTAATAGTCAATGTTTTTACTTTAAATTTTAAAACAATGCTTCTCTATCATATTGTCGAATATTCTGTAAATTTCTCATCATTTGGTTGAAAACTCTGCACTTTGTAAGAAAAAACATGCGCTAAAATTTGGGATTTTTTAAAGAAAAACTTTTTACCTTCCAGAATATAGGTGCCATTTTTACGAAAATGCTTGAGAGAGATGGGCATATTAAGCATAACGATTGATGAAATTTGCAAATCATTATCAGCTTTCTGTGAAACGGGGTGATCTAAAATCCCTTTTCGTTTCCATCATTTTCTGCCCAGTCCCCTTAATGCCCGAATCTTCACTATAAAATGTAAGTTGAAGTCTATATTCATCATATGGTCGAAGTTCAAATGCATTTCATCGAGTCTTTCTGGATAAATTCGGAAAAAACGCATAAATCCTAAAAGCGGCAATTCATCTGACGTCCATTCCATTCCATTTGGCCCAAGACTGGTCTTTTTTCCTCCCATTTTAATCGAAAAATACAGGCACGCCACTCACCAGTATTTCAATTGACTGGGAAGAAAATTTTGCAGATAGGGAAAAAAATAGGGATTATCTAGCGTCTGGGGAAAAACGGAGATTTTTCAGTCCACTTGACATAACAACAAGATTCATGCAGGTGCTGTGTAGTTAAAAATTGCACGCTTAACTTATTATTCTTTTTATTCCTTTGCAGCTAAAAGTCCCATATCACAGATTTATTAATCGATATTTGGGATTAAAAATGTGGTTGTCAATGATTTTAAAAACTCGTTATTGAACTGAACGTACTGTCAGATTTTAATGCGATTCCGTGTGAAACTTGTGACATTATTTTTAAGGAAGGTACGATGCTGGAAAATATTAATTGTACATGTAATATTGATTTTGAATTAAAATGTTACTTATAAAAGCAGTTTTTCTTATAGATATTGTGATTTATATTTGAGACATAAGTTATCTTTTTTTGTATATAACTTTTAACTAATAAATTAATTAGCAGTATTCTCTTGTTATGATTGTTTTATCTAGTACAATATATTCATTTTACTACCGTATGTATTTTATTGCTTTCTTAGAAGCTAGTACATTCTTTGAAGAGAAAAATCTATAGAATTTTGTTTTGATGTAACGATTGAAATGAAAATAAACTTTTAGGAACCATTTTTCTTCTCTTGATATACTTCTATTCTTGAATGCAGACTTTTAAAAATGTTGTCTTGCTGTTAATGCCCAAAGAAAGGAAAATTTCTATAGTAATTTCAATAGTGGCAAAAACTTGTGAATGAAGGACTTGATGAGACAATAAAATTCATTTGAATTTAATTTCAACAATAAAAATCATTGTTACATGTTAAAAATGAATTTTGTTTTGAAAAGTGCATTGTAAACAATAATGACACATTATTAGCATAGCCAAATATTCAAGACTTTACTTCTCTATGGCAAAAATTCTTTGAATAATTCCCATTTATTTAAATTAACTACTTCAACATAAATTAGTTTTTATCTCTGTTAAAAGCTTTTTTTGGAAAATTAGAACTAGAAAACCGGTTATTCACTGTTAAACTAGTTCAACTATTTTTAAGAATGAAATTCACTGAAATTATTTAAAATATATAAAGAAATTAAATGAAGCTAAGTGTCATAATAAGTCGTTAAGAAAGTAAGAATTATTATTGAACCATGAACAGACGAATGATCAACTGTCAATTGCTGTTACATGGTTAGGCATGCAGGATACACCTGTCCCTTTGTGTTGTCTTATATCTCATGCACTATCCTTTTGAGATTGTGTGATGTTGTTCCCGAGTATTTGAAGGTCAGGTACTGAAGGAGTGACCTCTAAACAACGAATGGAATTTAAAGTGCAGCGCTTTGAAAACTAATGGGGGACACCTGTATCCCGCACAACTAATGGAGGGTTAAAAATGATTTTGAGCTTTTAATTTTGATATTAGCTGATTACAATTTTTTTTTAATAACAGAAGAGTTTACTTTTTTGAATGATGATTCTGAAGGGTTCTTTAAAGTAGACTATAAGTGAAACTGATGAACCCACAGACAAAAATGATACCATAAATATAGTCAATAAGTATTGATCTATAGTATAAAAATAGTAAATACTTTAATAAACAAATTTAAGCTAGACAATTTTGTGTTGACATTTTTTCTGCAAAATCAAATTTTCTACAAATGAAGTCTACAAGGAATTGAGAATCTTAGAATAACAACTTTAATTTTTATATAACATATGTAGAGAATGATGCACTAAATGCATACATTTTTAATTTTATAAAATACTACAATGGCTTGAAATTTGTAAATTCATATATAAAGCAAATTTATTTAACAGTTTGTGCTAATTATAACGAACGGTGATAACAACTCTATGTAAAAAATCATAAAAAATAGTTTGGTATAAAAATCTGACAATTTTTGAATAATTCAGCATGTTTATGTGTTGCACATACATACATGTCTATTTTTAAAAACGACTGGGTTTTCACTAGCTTATTGAGACACGAAGTTTTATTATTTTACTAGATATTATCTAAAAGTTTCAAATTTTTTCAATATCTTAATGATATATTTGTTCTGAATCAAAACACAAAATAGATGTCTGACTTCTTCATTTCGCAGTTACAATTTTTTTTCCATTGTTTTGTTGAATGATATTCCATATTAGGAACATTCAGCTGGCTTATTTAATCATTTGAGAGCACACGAATAACTGGCATTTGGGTTAAAATTCAAATTGAGCACTCTTAAAGAGAAAAATTTTAATAGTGGAGCATGATTCGCAATAGAGAATCTGTTCGAAAACTTTTTAGACGATTTTGTTTCGCCGTTGGAAATATTTGTCTCCATGGAGAAATTTATTTTCAATTACATTTTCGAAATTATACGTTATCACCACCGACCTAAAATTTTTGTATTCCATGCAAAATGAGGCTTTTAAAGAAACGATGGTTGGAAGGCTATGTCTTTGCACTTTCCGAAGAGAGTTGTTCTTATTCAGTTCTTGAATGATGCTGTGAAAGCCACGGTTTTTCAACATCTTAAGTTGCATTAGGTAATATTTTTAATAAAAGAGAAAAAAATTGTACAAGTCTGGCTTCAATAGGAAAAATTGTTTCAAATACGTATCCCCAGTATTTTGAATATTGCGAAGATGAGATATTTAAAGTTTAAAAAAAAATCACCCAAGTCAAAGGTTTGTTGCAAAATCATCTCAATAAAATACTCTGCAGAATTCTTTATGAAAAAGTACTTATGAGGGGAAAAATTGTCAAAATAGGTGAAGTTTGGGTCTATTTAAATGACTGCAAAAATAAAGGATCAATTTATTATCATCAAAGTGGAAAAAAAATTTTAAAAAATGGTTTAAAGAATATACAGAAAGTTTTTTCAAGATATTTATGATTCTTTCTGGTTTCTCATGTAATGGCAAAATAAAAGAGAGTGGAGAAAAATGTCAAAATCATCTCCACATATTATCAGGAATATATTTTAAACCTAATTTTTAAATATGAAATATCTCTTTATCCACAATTCCATCAATCAATAGAACTGCATCAAGACAAAGCAAGCAGTCACACATCACAATCTACTGTTAATTTATTGGAAGAATAAAACAAGGAATGGCTATTAAGACTGCACCCTTCACTGCTTTTCCTGCTAAATCCATCCCACCTATCAATGTTTGTATCACCCATGAATTTTTGGAGATTTAAAAAGCACATTATCCTAATGTTGACCTACCTTTGCAGGCTTTGAAAAGCTGTTCAAGAGGAATGCAACAAAGTACCTCTTCCGATACTAAAAAAGACATTATCATGGAAGTTACGATGTAGAAAGATTGATAAAAATAAGGCTTATCAAATTGATTATTTAAAATACAAAAAAATATGTAAAATAGTTCTGTAATTACATTTTAAAGAACCCAAAAAAAATGTGTTAAACAGCCTCTGTAGATAAAAGTCTTTATGAAATGATATAGTCTTTTAACAGTCAATAAATAAAACTTTTAAAATAACAAAAAAGGGAGTATTATTTATCGTATAAAATTACCTGGTGTAGTGAAATTTAAAAAGTCATTTTTTATCATATATATATATGTTCTTTTTCTGCTCAGCTGTTAAAAAATATTACATTTGCAATTATTTTTTTTCCAATGTGATTTTGAAACCATTGCTTTCATAAAATTAAAAAGTAAATAATTTTAAATATGCATTCTCATCCACCATAGGACAAAATCATTTTTTTCTAATTTTAATTGAAAAAAAAACATTTTCTTGAAAATTTTTATATACAGAAATCTCATAAAATTCCCATTGTATTAGGCTAAAATAATAACAAGCATAGTTGAATAACTTTCATATTTCTTAAGAAAATATGTTTGAGAAATCCTAAACTAACCAAAGGTAACCAGATTGGGCACTTAAATCAATTATTTTACCTAATTGAATGCAAGACATGTTATTAAAATCACAGTTTGATGCAGGATTTATTCATATAGCTGAGAACAATCGTTTGCTCATTCTTCAATGTCATACTTATTGCATTACATAAAAGCTAAAAATAATCAATTTATAATTGTATCAACTACCAGTGAGACACTTTATTGTATTGTTGTTGTAACCTCTCTCTTTGAGGCATATATTGATGGAATTCCAATGTAAAAAAAATTTCAAACTCGGCTCAATAAATAAATGGAATTCCTACTCAAGAAAGAAAACTTAACTGCAACTATTAATAAAATAAATCTTGTATATTATGTACAATAGTTTACAGAAAAATATTTCAGGATATTCTGACTAACAAATCTAGCTCTAAATAGTCATGACACACTATAATTACATTTATAAACATGACAACAGGTTCAAGATATAAGAGCATATAAAAAAAAATGGCCATTTTGTTTTTAAAATTAAAACCTTCCTATTCACCAATACTATTAAAACAATTTTACCAATTAATAATATAAATTATCACAAAATATTTTTTATGAAATTGATCCAATTTAAATAAAAATTTTATAAAACAACTGCCAAAACTTTTAATCAGATGTAATAATATTCTATTATTTCCTAACCTTAAAAAAAGTTTGATCTTGTCCTTTTTAAATTTTTACAAAATCTGCAATTTTTTCAAATATACTTCCTAATTTTAGTGCAACATTTAATACAATTAAATAAAATAAAGGTATTAAACTATTTAAATTTATTTTGAAGTGTCTCTGTGAAAAGACTAGTAATATTTAAATCTGCAATGTATTTTTTTTTCTTTCAGATATCTGAACTTTTACAGCTCTTTAAGAATATTTTGTCAAGAATCTAATGAATTACTTTATAAAACATAATTTAACATTTTCAGTGTCTTTCAAATTCATTTAAATCAGAATTTTAATCAAGGTGATTATCCCAAGTATTTTCCACCAGATGTTATTTATTAAATTAGTGATCAATGACACTGAAGAAAGAATTGAAATCTTTACTGCTACTTATACAATACTGCAAATTAACCAAGAGACAGTTCCAGAATAAAAATAATAAATATTTGGATGTAAAATTAGTTATAAAATTCTTTAGTTTTTAGATATGAATTAAGAAACACAGAACTTAGCCTACATTTTTTTCTGGCTACATAGTTAAAATATACAGAAACACATAAATAATTAACAAACTTTATGAATTGTCAAAAAATATTTTTATTGTATACAAACAATGTTTACAAATTTTTCAACAGATGACACATTCAGCTTTAAACTCGTATATATACATAAAACTTGTCGGTGCATTTAATTTACTGCAAACCAGAGATCTTAAACTCTGGATGCAGGGGTGTGTCGTAACGTAAAGCAATTTCATTTCAAAACACTAATAAATCACACGTAAAAAAACCATATGTTGAAATTTTTAAAAAATCTGTCATGAAATAAAATAATACATTTGTGTTAACTTCGTTTTTTTTCTTCCGAGAGAACTGGTGGTCTTGCTTTCACTGAGAATTTCCAATATCCACTTCTTCGTAGTTTTGAAATAATAGGCAACATATTAGTAGCTGATTTCATTATTTTAACTATAGCTACAAACTGGAAAACCCACATGTCTTTTGAAATTAACACTATTCAACAAATTTCATCACTAAATTACATTGATTTTGAACTTTTAAAATTCAAGCTCCTACTTTTCACTGAATGTCCAGGCATAGTTCATGCATCCAGTTCAAACAGAATATATATGAAATCTGTAAATGAAGAATAACAACTCATTAAAATTACGTAATAAAATTTCATTACTTAAAAACTACAAAAATAATACCCATACGTCATACATTAAATTTTACAAAAAATTTAAAGTTACAATGAGACAAAACTAAGCAAAATACACTGCTTCCTAAATATACTACATGAATTTTGCACACAATTAATTAAGATAAGTGGATAATATTTTAAGAGATAAAATAAGTTAAATATACTAAGCAACATTATAACTATTCTCCAACAATTATTCAGACACACTTTAAATGTTTAAATAAAACTGTTTCACTCACATTTATAAAAAAAGATAATATAAGTTTCAATTCATAACAAAAGTTACAGCTTGTGCAAGAAACATTTTATAACAGGGAACCTTTCAGCAATGTCTTGCAGAACATTTAAGAATTGCTATCTTTTGAATTTATCATAATAGAAGTAATAAAGTAAGTACTGGTTTAAAAACAATCTTAGAAGAATTCAAATTTAGTAATAACATATAAATATCTTGTGTGTATTATTAAAAATTAATATATAATCTTGGGAGACTTAGCATTCAAAAAGAAAACATTGCTTAGTAATAACATATAATTTTCCTCTGTCTATTATTAAAAATTAATATAATCTTAGGAGACTCAACATTCAAAAAGAAAACAAAGTGTCCATAGTTTGAACTTTTAATAAATGCTTTAAAAAACATTACATGGATGACATTTTAAAACATTAATGAATTTTAAAAGCAGATTTTATTTTATGTGAAATGAAAGGTTAAATTTCTTTCAGAAACTCTTTTAAACATATACTTATGAAACATTTGTTAGTAAACAATCCTACTCGCAGCATCTGATTAAATTTTCATACATTTAACGATTCAACTTAGCTTACAAATAAAAACATTGTATTAATGTAATGATTGTACAGCAATTTTAAAGTGAGTAAAAGCATTCGAAATTAGTATTATCAAGTAGCTTTAATATCTATATGAATCATTGAGCTAGGCTTATGAACACGCAGAGTTAAAACATATTCTAGTGATTTAAGGGAAAAATAAATAAATATTTATACACTTACCTTTCTAAAATGCAAGATGACAATCGGTAAAATCTAGCTCCCGACACAACAATCATGGCGGACTTTTCCCCTTCTCAATTCCCTCGGCGCAGAATTTTCGTTCCCCGCACGCTCGGATTTCAGTCCAGACGGAATTCCAAACATGACGATCCGTTTGGCTCATTTCCTCAGATTTGATGGGTTTTTCCGTCTCGCGTTCCAAAAATCTTTGAAGTGAGTGGCCGCCTTAAAGCGTCCGGATACTTTTCATCATATAGTGTGGTTTCTTAGGTAGCTATGAAGCTCATAAAGCTCTATTAATGTACTGGTCCCTCGCTTAGTAGAGGTACTGCGCACTGAGACTCTATAATCTTTGTGTTAAAAGCAAAATTTTCACTTTTGTTTTTGTATACCAGAAAGTCATATACAGTCGGCGCTCGTTATAACGACCACACATTATAAAGAGCATTCCTTTATAACGACCATTGATAAAATCCCCAACTGTGTTTCCCTGTGCAATCTATGTTATTTTACTTCCGGTATAACGACCGTCCAATGTCATCTAATCCCAATATAACGTCCGAATTCAACGGATTCTCTTCCCGGTATTTTTCCAAAAAGAACATGTTTCTAAACGTATAACTTCAAATGACCTTGATTATTTCATTCCCAAGCTAATAAGTTTGTGAACAGTTGATTATCTTCTCTCAGTTTTATTATTTTTTTTTGTATATGAAGACATAATTGTTTGTTAATATGAAGAAATAATGAGTTCAACTTGTTTTTAAATATGAAGAAATAATGAGTTCAACTTTTAGGAATTCACTTGATAATCCAAAATACAATAAAATCCCATTCATAAAGTATGAAATTTTATTTCAATACCGAATGCATGTGCTGACACCGTAAATCGATAGAAAAATTGAAAAATGGGTTATTTTCTCTTTCAGTTGACTACAAAGTAAAATGTTATTTTAAGTTTCTTCAGCTTTCATGTTTTGAAACTCTAATTGAAACTATTTTCGCATTCTATAATTTTAATTTTAGCACGAAAGCTTCCGAACTGACAAATTTTTAATATATCCTCATAAACTCAGGAAGACAGGGCACATTTCTACAACATGAGTTTACAAAAAATAATGGGTGGAATTTTATCGTTTATTTAGAAAGGAATGCTTGAATTCAGGGCCAGCCAAAGGGGGTTTCGAAAGGTGCGATGCACAAGGCCCCACGCCGCTGTCAGATTGCGCAAAACGAAAATGAATTGCATCCATTTATTTAACGAAATCAAAATTTGACGTCAAGTTTTACCTTCCAGGTCACAATATTGCGAATACTTACATTACAATACACTGTAATATTGTAATGTAATATTACAATATTGCATTACAATATTTATTTAAATTGTATCCAAATTTTACTTCTGTTCTAAAATTATATTGACCTTACCAATAACGCTCGCATCTGCAGAAAAATCTTCCCCAAGATTAAAAATAATAAAAGATAGCTTGAGATCTAGCATTAGAGGCGAAAAATTGATTTGCTTAGTCATTATATCTATCGAATCCTCATTAACAAAAAAATCTAAATCATAATGATATTATCAACGAATTTGCTTTAAAAGAACAAAATGATACAAAAATCACATATTATAAACTTATTTTAGTATGTTGAATACCAAATTTTATATATGAAGCAGTTATTTTTGTTGTTTAATTTATTAACGATTTTTTTGTGTGATTAAAATGTTAACTTTATAAAAATATTTTAATTATTTATTATTTTATGTATTTTTTAGTCTTTACTTAACCAAATCGTGAAAATAAATTATTTTGTTGGGAGAAATTTTTTCAAGGTCCTGCAAATCAATTTTGCACCTGGCCCGGCTTTTGTTCTGGCCGGCTCTGCTTGATGTGGTCTTCTGTACTTTCAATATGTAGATCGTTATGGATGATTTCGTTCCTCACGAACCAGGGAGCATTGATGATAATTCTGAGTATTTTATTTGGCGGGATTTGGATTTTCTTGTGGTCAGTTTTAGCCGTTAAACCCCAAATCTGGGCACAGTAGGACAGAATAGGATCAGAACTTGTTTTAAAAAAGAAGCACTTTGTTTTTAAGTGAGAGAGAAGAGTGGCGCCCTGTGAGTGGAATGATTCGATGAACTTTGCTCCAGAATTTATCATTATTATATTTGGCGTGTTGTCTAAAAGTTAGTTTGCTGTCGAAAATTTAGCCCAGATTTTTCACTTGATTTTCCCATGAGAGTTCTTTGTCAAAGAAAGTGAGGGGTAATGAAAGGTGATCGACTCTATAATCTTTGTGTTCAAAGCAGAATTTTAACTTTTGCTTTTGTATACAAGATAATTATATATTTAGGTTATCATTCTTCCTGTTAATTACGTGATGAAAAATGGATATACCCAGAATGCAACAAATGATGAAATCAAGGCAATCAAAGACATGACAGAAAAATAAGTAAGTAGTGATTCAGAGAGAGAGTATGAAATGAAAAACGCAATAAAAGCACAATAACGTTTCTTCAGGGGATGAAGTTATTGTGAATTGCTAAATATAAAAGTTTGACATTTTCTTGCAGTCAGTTATGCCGCAAGGCCTAAAACACTGATTTTCACCCCTAATGCCAAACCAACCAGAAAAAAAAACAGAGAGAGAAGAATTTTGAATAATTAAAACAGAATTACGATGTGATAACATTAGAGAAAAGTAAGAAAAAATATTTTACGTACCAGAAGGACGGATGTTGACGTGGCAATGTATGCGGGGGGTCGCGGTACAGACTGGCGTTGAAGGGGTGTGAACAGAGTGTCAAGTAACAGTTTTCGCGCTTAACTTTGGCTGTTGCCAGAGGAGTGTAGTATGTTGTGAACGATGAAGATTATATGGAAGAGCAATAACGATAGATAGCGTAGAGAAATAATGGAAGAAATCAGTAAAAATTGAGAGACCAGAGAAAAATGTTTAAAAGATGCGTTTTCGAGGTAAAATATTAGACATTACCGACTTGAGTGACCCTACCACGAAGATCTTCGCGTCGGCATCTCTCTGATAAGCAATCCTTTACTTACATCTTAAATCCATTAATCAGAGGTTCGTAAAAAGAGGGGGGAATTTTATTAATGTTGAGGCTATTTCTTAAGTGCATGATTTGCTTTTTTGCAGAATTAGTGTTATTGCAAATTTTGTTGATTCTTATAAGTTGATTCATAATTGCGTTTTTGTAGATTTTATATGAGATATTAGAGTTCCAAAAAATAAATTTATTGGCGTTAAATTTGAATTCGTTTCTTTTGTCGTGAATATCAATTTTTAAGTCGTTTTTGTGGTCTGAGCATGAATCAAGAAAAATCGCTGGAGATTGATTGTTGCTGGTTTTAATTAGTTTGAGTTCTTCTGGGTAGATGGTATTGCAAATAGAGCTGAAGTCTTGAAAATTAAAAATTATAATATCGTCAATAAATCGGAAGGCAGAGTGGAGGTTTAAAACGAAATTTCTTTCGAAGAAATGAAGAAAGAGGTTGGCTAGTAAAGATGAGAAATTTGTTCCTTGTGGGATGTCTTTTATTTGTGGGAAAATATTTTCTCCGTTAAAGATAAAGTTATTGAATATGCTGATATATCAACTGATGAGGTCTTCCCAGAAAGTTAGTGGGATTTTAAAGAGATTTTTAAGATCATAGAAGCAGTTCATTAGTACCTCTTGTAATGAACTACTCACTCGCTTCAGAGAAGTCCAGTGCTCGGTACTCGGTTGCCTCGGGGGGCCACTTTGGATCGATATCATGCGACCCCGACATCCCATTTTCTTCTAATAAGTTCAGCTAAGACACTAACTACGAAATGCACAAGTTTCACTCTAGAATTAAATTATCGATCGCAGCGGCTTCGAACTAATAGGATGGAAGCTTAGGCGCCATATGCTTCTCTCGACAGAAATCAAAATAAAGACGGCACATTAAACTTTTCTACTATAAACGAACTATTTAAGAACAAAAGTGAACTTTCGTTTTTTCTTTGCTTGTGGGAGCAATTGCTGTAGAGGTAACCGATTTTTAAAAGTTGAAAATCAAGATGCATTTACTACGAAAAAGTTTAGTGCGCGTTCACCATATTTTTAAATATAATTAAAAATTATTAATAATTGTAATAGAATCGTTTGTTTGGTATAAGAATTTAGTAAAGATTGTAATCAGTTAGTAAAGATTGTTTTTTCAAATATCGAATATTCGAAATTGAGATACACTAATTTGTTTTTGTCTTCCCAAACCAGTACATCTTTGCAGAAACCAATACACTGTAATGAATTGTTTTCAGTCTGCATTGAGTACTGCTTTATCATTACTGTTTGATGTATTATTTCTATTGAGTGCGTGATGCGAACGATTGTTGTTGAGACTCTATCTGATTTTTACTTCATTAAGTCGTTTCTCCTCCAGAAATTGTGGTTTTAGAAAGACGAATTGATAACACCTTTTAATCTGACTTTATTCACACACTATATGAATTCTATTTACAAAAGTGTTGCCATTAGCAAAAGTAATTTCGTTTCCCGCGA
This sequence comes from Araneus ventricosus, assembly GCA_013235015.1. Lineage (NCBI taxonomy): Eukaryota > Metazoa > Arthropoda > Arachnida > Araneae > Araneidae > Araneus > Araneus ventricosus. The sequence continues at coordinate 10,934 of BGPR01024062.1, read as the reverse complement.
AACAGTGTAAATATTTCTGGCTCAGTGCCAAGAGCGCTCGTTACACACCCCCACCTTTTGATGTTTAGCTCGGAGGACACAAAAATCAAAACAACTTGAATGAAAAAAAATATTCACATTCAAAATATGAAGGAAAAAAACATGAAATGCCCAAAATATGGAAAAAAATCAGGTTCGACAGTCAGTTATAGCGTCAGGATTTAACAACTCTCCTTCTAGTTTTATTTTCGTAGTTCGAGATTTGAATGCTTTTATCAGAAGCAGCTAGAGTTTTGTTCCTGACAACAATGGGATCGTCATTATTTAATTCCGAAGGGTATAAGCTTTCTATAGGGCGTACAGTTGCGGGGGAAAAAGGTGCCACCCGCATTAATTTGCCGTCGTTCATCGCATATTATAACAAATGGTACCAATTTTCAGGAAATAACGTCTAGTAAAAGATACCAATTTTTCAATTTTTATATGGGTTAATATACATATTTATAATTGCACTAACTTCAAAATTTCCAATGGAAACATACATTTATTTTAATAAATTTCAAAACTACATCAAAATTTATGCTCGAATACCAAATTTTATCATCCTAGCCTTTTTTTGTTTCGAAATTATAACTAAATCAAATTTTGAATATTTAATGTTAAAGTAAAATTTGGAATTTTTGTTAATATCTTGAGAAATAATATAATTATTGACATAGAAATTTTTTTAGTAGTATGAATTGTTTTACACATTTTACACTTTAACTTTTTATGTTAAAATGATTTTGAGCACATGGAATATTTTATCAGAATTGATGTTTAGAAACTTTTAAATAGCAGCACTTTTAAATTTCAAGAGTAATCGAAGCAGATAAGCCTATGCAAAATTTCAGCATATTGGTAAGAGTAGTTTTGAAGTAACATTAAATTTTCAATGTACACGATATGATTACATATTTAGCTATTGCTGTTAATGAATTAACTATTACTGACATTAAATTTTATAGATATTTCCATGTTCTGTTGACTTAAATGTTACAATAATTTTCAAGTTATACTTCTTTTATATCAGTAAAGTTGAGATAAGATTAAATGAAATGCTGTGTAAAAATAGAATCTACAATGCAATTTACACATAATGCTCCCCTAATTATAATTTAGATATTATAATAAAATTATCATTTTTAGATTATTTTGATTTCGAAGAGTTGTTTTTTGATGGGATTTCACAATACGGCAGTTGTTATTTGTGATCAAACTTAACCCTCCTCTAGGTGCTCGAAATATTGTTACGCAGTTAGGCGCACGGGGTACATATGTCCCCCATTTTCTCTTCCTTTTTCTACAAATGTTTTCCTCTCAGTAAAAACATACCAGCTGCAAATTAAAGAATAATCATCTAAAAAATATGAAAAGGATTAAAAGTAATTTTAGATGACTATTTTGAATATTTTTTATAGCGATTATAAAAACACTATGAAAAATCACAACATTTTACATATACTTCTTATAAGTGCTTACTATAGGCTCAATCATGGCTTTTTTTACCTTATTTTTGGTTATTGTTATCCCTATTTCTTCCACAATATTCGCACCTGCCTTTATTACTCATTGACTTTGTTGCTTTTCTGATCCTGTGTCGTTGATTCCTAACATAAGATTTTCTGTGCTTTTAATTCCATCGGAAGGCGGGAATTGGGCAGCTCTGCATAAAATTTGAAGTATAATAAATATGAAACTGAAATTTTTGATGGCATCAAGTCTTTTCATTTCCTTATCGATATTATTGTGTTTGAAAGTTACAAAAGCGTTAATAGTAGACTTGGTTCAAAGATTGGGAAAAAGAACCATAATCCAATGACAAGCACTTCTCGAGACTTCATTTCTCTGACATAGCTCATCTAGAAAATGAACTCCTTTTATCATATAACGAAATTCAACAATTTCAGGGATTTTTTTTGTTATCGTCACTGTCGACTGACCTGTGTCAATAGAAAATGAAAAGTTCATAGTAAATAATTATGACACAAACATAGTCAAATATTCACGACATAACTTCTCGCTTCTTATATGGTAAAAATTCTTTGAATAATTTTGATGGAAACCAAGCATTCAATCTACATCAATAAAAGAAAAATCATCAACAGAGGTATTTTCTTGGATACAAATCTTAAAAAAGAAATTGAAAACTTAAAAAATAAATTTATTATCACTACTGTAGACAAAGCAGAAAATAATTTTTGTATTATGTGTAAATTCCACTTCAAAGAAATTATGATCAACGAGTACAATTCAAACATCACATATCAACTTATTAATTGCAGTAAAAAAGAACTAGACAAAAGAATGTTGGCCTTAGCCAAAAAAATTAAAATCAAGACTAATAATTTGACATATCCTTACCTTTTCCCTACTATTAAATTTCACAAAAATCCTTTAAAATTCAGATTTGTTACATGTGGCACAGGCAGTTACAATTTTTATTTTGGTAAATTCTTCTTCTATATTCTTAAAATCATTCTCAAAAAATTGAAAAAGAAGAAAACTTTGTTATTAGTAGTAACATTGAAATTCTGAACTTTCTTAAAGATAATAAAATTCACAGCATCAACACTTTTGACTTTGAGAATCTTTTCACCAGCCTCCCTCATGAGAAATTAACTGAAGCATGCATTACTTTATATGACTTATACCTAAACTCTAATTTCATAGATAAAAATAGATGGCTAGAAATTTGCAATATTAACATCTGTGAAAATTATCTCTCCAATGGAATCAGCTACTACAGACAGTCGCGTGGTCTTCCTATGGGTACGAGTTTCTCCAGTGCTCTGGCTAATGTTTTTCTCCAAACATTCAAGAGAAAATTCATAAAAAATAATTTCATTTCTGCCTATCGTTATATTGATGACCTTATTGTATTTGACTTTGACAACCTGGGCAATTTAATTAACTGCTATCCAGAAGAACAAAACCAATAATAATAACAATAATTGTAATTACTTAGATGTAGTAATTAAAATCATAGATTCAGGCGTTTCGGTTGGTATCTATGACAAGAGAGATGACTTTAATTTTAGAGCCATTTCTCTTTTCATTATCATACCAATCTCCACCTAAAAGTCATTAAAAATACCATCCACTTTCAAATTAAAAGAATCAAAAATATCTGCAACAACCATTCTGCTACTGTCAAAGCCACTGATAATTTAAATATTAATTTGAAGCTAAACGGCTACCCAGTACACTACTTTACTATTAAGAATTAAAATTTTCCTCTCAATTTCTCCATTGCACTGATAGTGGCTTTGATACTCATTCCACACCCTCTTACATTTTTAATGGCTCACCTGCAATTTTATCTGAACAAAATAATGAATATAAAAAATGAAAATAAAAAAATAATAAAATACTTAAAAAATGGAAAATAAAAATTATAAAAATGCATGAGAACATCAAAAAAAATTTATAAAAAATCCAAAATAAAATTTAAAAAACCTCAAAAATCTTTATGAAAAATATACAAAAAAATTTTCAACTCTTTAGTTAGTGTTTCCCTCACTAGATGGAGATAGATGCAAGCATCTATTTGCCTTGTTTACATTATAACACACGCTTGGAGTCCTTTGTTCCACAAATGTTATAAGAGGTAAGATTTTAAGCTCTTCTTTTCTTACTTTCTTCAAAAGATTGTCTTTAATTTCTTCTTTGTGGAGAAATGTTTTTCCTTTCCATTACATCCCGGAATAGGTTCAGGCCATAAGAGGATATTTAATAATTTCAGACCTTAAAGTCTTTTTCCTCTACAAAAAACCTATTCCACTTTTGAATCTGCATGGATGTCTGGCCTCTGATGAAGTCATTCATCAGATTCTTACTTCTTGTCGTTATCTGCTATTATTTTTTACTCTTCCACATTTATTATTCCCTTTATTAATTATTTTTATTTATTGGAATAATTCCCGTATATTTAAATTAATTGCATGTACTTAAATTTGTTAAGAACCCTGTTAAAAGCATTTTGGCATATTCGGAGCTAGAAAACCAATTATCCGTTGTAAATCTCTAGTTGTTCTACTTTTTTAGGATGGAATTCATTAAATATTTTAAAAAATAAATATTAAGCGAAGCAAATTGGCAGGGTTTCACACGGGAAGCATAATAAGTCGTTAAGAATGTAAGCATTATTATAGAACCAGCGATAATGTATTGTTACCGATTCATTGCTTTACTTTAGACTCATTTAATTCTGCTCTGTAGCCGATTTATTAACATTTAATTTTGAGGTAGGATGGACCTTGAAGCAAGGAGTCAAAACAAAAATGTCTTCACTGACAGTTTGTTTTGAGTCGTAATGATTAAAGAGTAGTAAATGTAAGATATTCACAATAGATGGCGTTGGTGCGAACGCCTACACACAGAAAACCAGCCCAAATCAGAGCTGACTCTGACTCTCTTCAATAATGTCGTCATCACTGTTATGTCCAGTATTTCTATGTTTAACCACTTAAATTAATAATTTTCTTTGCTATCTAATAAGATGCTCCTTTCTCTTTAGGAAAGCGGTTGTCCTTTTCATTCATCTCATAAGGCATATAATACTTGAGATGTTTATGGATTCTAGGTAATTTTTGTGTGAAATTATAAAGATAATTAATGATTAAATTTTAGTTTTAAGACCAAAAAAGCGATAATTCGATGCACGAGTATTCTCGGGCTGGTAAGTTAAGCGGTTAAATGTCATTGTCTATCAAATTGCTGTCTGCACTTAATGATGTCTTCATTATCATCTCGCATACACACCAAAATCTAATACCAAAATGATATATAAATTTGTAGAATGCAGACGTGAAAAATAAAATTTCTCTATTCCAAGTCTTGTCAGTCGCATTTTGGTCAAAGTAAATACTCGAAAGCCAAGGAATTGGAGGCCCTTTTGCTAAGATCGCCACCGAATGTGATCAAATATTAGAAGTTCCAATCTTTTATTTTCTTATCAAAGGGACTTGTAAACAACGCATTTGCCTAAAATTTAGAGAATTTTGGAAATATTCTATACCCGCAAACATGTGAGGGATTATGCGGTCTCTCAACAAGCAACTCCGCGTACTTATTTTTTGAAATTTCAAAGAGGAAGAAAAAATTGAATTTTTCGCAACCAGTAAAGAATATTTCTGAGTTTTTTTTCACGTATGGTAGGATCATTAGGTCTCATCTTAATATCGGATATTAAAAAAATTCAGAAATATTCATTATTGGTTACGAAAGCTCAATTTTATCTTTCTCTTTGAAATTTCAAAAAATTAAGATAGGTGGAGTTGCTTGTTTACCGACGATATGCTCAAGGGTAATAATAACAGATTTAATTGCTGACAAATATTTAATTATCCATTATCCTTTCTCTTCATATTTATTTAGAGATAATTTAGCTTATAGTTCTAATTATATTTGAGGTGGTTTGAGATTACTATATAATGCGGACCCGTATGTTTTTTTTTTTCACTCTTTTACTTTGAAATTTCGTTTTCCTGTTACGGTTTACATCCTAATAGACATACATGGATTAAAAATATTAAATTAAATTTAAAAGAACTTTGTTTTTTTAAGGAGTTTGAAATTCAGTTTTGAGTGTGGAATAATATAATGTTATTGATGAAATTTGGAAGCTAAAGATCATGACCATACTAAGAAATTCATTGCCTGAGGAGAAATTCGAAACCTATATTATAAACTCTATTCAAATGGAATTGCTAGATTATTTGAATGCAGAATAATTATTGATAGATTTGTACAGTCATCTAGTCAACTCGAAAGTTTGCTGACTTGTTCTTACTGAAGAGGACCACATGCAATACACTTATGTACTTTTGAGTGGATAATCTTTTAGAGTAAGAATTTTTTTAAAATTGAAATTGTTAAATAATTTGCTCTTTATTTTCAGTTTGGTTTAAAAAATTCTCAAAATTACATTATAGTTACAAAATTACAGTATTCTATACAATCACCACAATTATTTAATATTCAATCATAAAACTCTATTTATATTTGGTATTTCTTTCTTTCAATAATAGTGTATACTGTATTTAGTAATAAATATAACAGATTTTTAGATTGGGAATAGATTTTATTAAATTATTATAATGAATTATTACTTAATATTATTAATATTAAATAATAATTATATAATAATTAATTTATTATATTATTATTTATTATTAATTTCATCTATTATATTTGTGAGAAATTAAATTTAAAAAAATGTAATTTAAGATTGCATTGCAGATATGATAGGGCCCCTATTGACTCATGGCAATCTCAATTTTCAGACCCTGTCCGCATCTGAATAGCATCGTGCCTGAATTTTTGTTTTGGTACTTTGTATTGTTTGCGTAATGAGGCGTTATGTAACTAAGCAGCTTTTTAACACATATGACATTTATTGACGCACACACAACAACCACCGGTTACAAGAATTAGATTCTGAACATAAACAAACCGCGCTACAGTTACAGCTAAGCCCACGGTTCCCAGGTTTTGCTTACAGCACATCTCCCTTCCTTTATAAATTAAAGGTCAAGTTTCTCAGGAGGTCGGACAGTCCTACCACTTCTCATAGTGATATAGGGATCAGGAGATGCTTCTGTAGATGAGCTACTCTTTCAGAGTAAGTCTTTGGAGACTGTTGTGATGACATCAGAGGCGCACATCCTGGATCTGCATCGGCATGAGAGTGTTGGTATCATGAGACATCAAAGTCGTCCTCTGCCTCAGGTACTGGTTGAAAATCTGGTGAGTTAATCAGGTGCTTTCGGTTCCTTCTGTAGACACGCTTGCCGGACTGAACAAGGCATGATCTAGGGTAAGGTGTCTTTTGTAGAACTTTCCCAGTTACCATTCTGTCAGTAATCCAAACATTCCGACCTGGATCAAATTCATCAAGATTTATAACACCGTGATGTTTATCATAGTTCGTTTTCTGGCCTTCTATTCGTATCTCCTCTTTAGGCTCGAGAACTTTCTTGGTCACCGAGTATGGCTGTAATTGGGTCTTAGAAACAGGAAGGGTACTGTTGATTCTCTTACCTATAAGCAATTCCGAAGGGCTAAAACCATTCTCTAAAGGAGCTGTGCGATAGGCCATTAATGCAAGATAGGGATCTCTAGATTTCTTTATACTGTTTTCACTGCTGCTTCTAATAGCCCGTTGCTTTGAGAAAATTTTGGACTACTTGATATGTGTGTAAAGTCATAACTTTTTGCAAAATCCTTGAATTCTACAGTCTTTACTGGATCGAATTGTGAGCCGTTGTCTGAAAGGACAACATCTGGGATTCCATGACGGGAAAAGATTTATTTGCAATGATTTATAACTTCAGCAGAAGTCAGTCTGTCAAGCCTGGCAATTTCAAAGTATCTATTGTAATAAACTGAAATCAGAAGGTACCATGAATTCTTGTATTTAAAGAGATGAAGACCTAAAACTTCTCAAGGTCTCTCTGGAAATGAAGTTGGAATTAAGGGTTGATGGCGATTACATGACTCTTGTATACACGCTGTGGAACTTTTTATTTTCTCTTCAATTTGCTTGTTCCCGGCCAGTACACAGAGTATCTTTCTCGAGCTCTACATTTGGTTATGCCCAGGTGACCTTCATGAATTTGATTCAGCACTTCAGCTTGACGTGAGTTTGTAATGTTGATTCTGCAGCCTCTCATCAACAGTCAATCTTGAACTAATATTTCATAACAGTTTTGTCAATATGGTGCACATAGTGTATAAACTTCTTTCTTTGAAGGCCATCCTTTCAGTACATAATCAGTAAGCTTTTGGCAAGTCTCATCTTTCAATTGTACATCTCTTATTTCATCTAATCTGCCAGATGCTGCTTGAAGAGAACTTGTAATCATTTGAATGAACGCATCAGTTTCGGCTTCCAATTCTTCTATTTTGCATTGAACGTTCTGAGGGTTTCTTCACAATGTATCTGCGGCGAACAATTCCTTTCCTGGAATATGTACAATTATATAGGAAAACTTCATAATTCGCAACTTGATCCTCTGTAATCGTGGAGACAAGTCATCTAAGTTTTTCTTAGAAAATTTTGGAATGAGAGTTTTGTGGTTAGTCTCTATTTTAAAACGCATTCCTGTGAGATAATCTCTAAATTTTTCGCATCCCCACAAGACGGCAATGGCTTCCATTTCAATTTGTGCATAACGACTTTCCGTTGCGTTCAAAATCCTAGAAACATTCTAAACAACCCTAAAACTATTCTGAAAAACATTTGCAGGCAATACAGTGTGACCAGTTCCACTATCTATTAAATTTAATGTTTTTATGGTTTATTTGAATTGTAACTGCCCAATCTATGTAAGCTTTGTTTTTACTCTCGAGCTGTACTATACCTAAATATGCCTCTTCAGAACATCCTGTCTGGGGTTTGATAATAGAAACCTTCGAATAGTGTCCTATTTTGGAGCATTGTCTGCATTTTGCATCCTTAGCGGGACATACTCTTTTATCATGTGTTTGTAATGCAGCACCACATTTTCCAGGCACACATGACATTTATTGGCGCACACAGAACAACCACCGGTTACAAGCATTAGATTCTGAACATAAACATACCGAGTTACAGTTACAGCTAAACGCGCATTTCACAGGCTTTGCTTATAGCATATACTTCGCTTGTTCGTATATTTTTGTTATCCATTCCCCCCCCCCATTTATTGCATTATTTGAAAATAATGTCTAGAGAATTTGAATTATTACTTTAAAATTTTAAACTTTATAAAGAATTCAAATACTGAATTAATGTTTGGAAACAGCCGCTTTATATAGATTTACATTTTACAGAAATAGCATCGCATCGGAATTTTTATTATATTAATTTGCATGTTAGAATATTTTTATCATCCATTTTTTTAAAATTTATTGCATTGTTTTTAAATAATGATTAAAAATTTTAAATTATTACTTTAAAAATTTCAAATTTATAAAAGAATTTAAATGCTGAAATAATACTTTACGTACCATCGGTATGTTACGACATTTTACATCTCTGTGTTCCTAGCGCCCTCTACATCGTTCTTCTCTCGCGTGAGAGTCAACGAAGCGGCGAGTCTCGGCTTCAGATCCGACTTTAATGATGTTCATTAATTGCGTTCACTTACCTAAAAGTGTTTTATAATTCTCTTAAAATCTGTGGGGATTTTTTTTGTCAGTAGATCATATTCCATGTCATAAGAATTTATATTCCGTAGTTTATTTCTGAATTCGTTGGCTCGATGAAATAAGTTCAATTAGGTTAACCTTTCCACCGGACTGAATTTTCATTGAAATAAAAATCCTACTAAATGTATAAGTAATTGATGGTTTATTAAATTAAATATAATAATACGCGATTATCAACACACTAATTTCATAAATAAATTAATGAGCAGTTTTTTGAAGATTGTTACCAGGTTTTTAGTAAAATAAAAAGTTAAATAAAATTTGCTAGAATCCGCTCGTCAGTAAAGCGTATAACATAAAATCTCAAAAAAAAAGTGAAATCGTTGTGTTTCGCTTAAGTATTAGGCTACGCACACAAGGGTCGGATACCGCGAATTGGGCTGAGATCTGAAAACGTGTCGGTGGTGTTCACACGGGCGTTTGGCGAATCGTCGCTGTATGGTGGCGCTGCATATTCGGCTTTCGTGGCCACATTCGGCGTTAATCTTTCTGAGTGAGTGATATACGTGGATCAGAAATGTTGATTTATTTGAAGAGCTCCCATCGAAGGAAGAATTCATTGCATATATTGAATAAAAATTTCACCACATATAATGTATGGAACTTTTTCAGAAAATTCTCAATTGAATTCAGGATAGCATACATTAGTATATAAGTTTTTGTTTTCCGGCGTTTCATATGATGTTCTCACAAATTAAAGAATATCTTATGGATATTCTGTTTATCCTGATAAATAGTAGGCATGTAATTGAATTTAAAATAATTTTATTTTGATAAAAATTTCATTTTGAGTTATTTTTAAACAATATAAAATTCATAGTGATCATTGCATGTGTTATTTTGTAGGGGAAAAAAATCGCTTTAAAAAGTAAGCAATTTCATATTTTACAAAAGCTAGGAATGAGAAAAATTATTTTTCAATGTATTTTTATTTATTATTCTCAAGTCACATTTTTCAAGTAAATTAGAAAAATAATAAAATTTGAACATGAAGAACTGAAAAGTTTATACATTATACCTAAAAGTTATGTTCTAAATATTGTTCAACTGACCTAAAAAATTAATAATTTTCAACCTGTTCGTTAAAAAATATATATTATCTGCTTTTTTTCAAAGTATAAATATATTCTGACATTTGTTAAAATTAAGGAAAAAATTGCACAACTTTGAAATTCACATAATTGAAATCATTAGGAGTCGCCGAATTTGGACCATCTGGACGTTTTTTACTGCACTGTGGTGAAGAAATAATTTTAACGAAAAACAAGTAATTGACTTTTTTGAAGCTTATTTATTTATTTTCAGAGCGGCGTAATTAACTTTTTATGAAATGGACTTTAAATTAGGAAAAAGCAAATTAAAGTTTAGCAACTTCCTTAATATCAAAAATTTGATTCGGACCTACATTCCTGATGATAAAACTGTGTACCAAATTTTATCCATCTAGCTATTCAAGTTTTTGAGTTATAGTGTTCACATAAATGCGCAAAGACAGACTTCTTGTAGAGGGATTTTGTCCAAAATTTGATAAAAAAAAAAAAAAACCTACAAATTATGTGTCAAGATCCCATACCAAATTTCATCCTCATAGCTCTAATAGTTTTCGAGTTATCGTGTTCACACAGACAGATACGCACACAGACATAATTCCAAAATTGTGTTCTTCGGACTCAGGGAGGTTTAAAACGTGGAGATTCGTCAAAATCTCGAATTCGAATTTT
>BGPR01024061.1:0-23628 GCA_013235015.1 Araneus ventricosus | reverse complement strand
AAGTTGCAAACAAACAAATGTGCATTTTAAGCGTTCTGTGCTTAGCATTCCTGACCATAAGGTATCTTTTTGTACTAAATCGATGATGCTCTGCAACTTTCTGATTCTCTTTTTTCCTGTATCCCGTACAGTTTTAGAGATAATAACGCTAACTCCACCGTTCTCCACCAGTAGGCGCTGTAAGTGGTTTCATCCAATAGCGGATAGTCCATTTACCACGCCTAGAGACCAGTCTTATGAAGATAGCTGCAGCCATTTGGTAGTTAAAAGGGTGGTAAGGGACTTTAATATGCACCCTATATGTATCTGTGTAACACATTTTTCCATTTCACACATTTTTTCCAATATTTACCTTGTATTTTTATGAAATGCTGTATTTTTTTAAAAAGTGTGTCTCTAAAAAAATTGTAATTTTATTTATGTCATCTTTTTGTGTATTTATATTAAAGCGAAATATCATCAGTGCTATGAAATCGAAGTGCAAAGCATGTCATTATTTTATGAGAACATGGATTATTCAGCAGGGATAAGTCTTAGCCTTATAACAATTTATTTATAGAAATAATATTACGTGGTTGCTACTTAAGCATCAGTTGATGGACTTCCAAAATAGATGTTGCCTGAAAACACCTGTCAATATAAAAGACTTAATTGATTGATGATCTCAAAGTACATTCATGAAATTTACTTCGTCTGTCACACTTACTTATCATGTCATACGATGACTGACAAATCTCCAAGGCCAAAAAGGGTATTAGGAGATTAAGGAAAAGTTTACCAAAATATAAAGGCTAAGAAAAAAATTGTAAAAATAAACTGTCTAAAAAAGTTGCAGATCTTTTATAGTGTTATACTGACCCGTTTAGCGCTGATTATTAAGCTTTATTTAGGGTAAAAGAAAAATTTTAATGATAATTTGCTTTTAAGTAAAAGTAAAAAAATCTCAAGAAAAATTCAGAGGGATGACAAACAATATGGAATCCTGAATTCTGGAATGCTTTAAGAAAATTGAAAGTATATACTATGGAGTTTCTTTAACTAAAACCTTTTATGTAAGCACTTTCGTGAATGAAATTAATTAGCAGAATAAACTTCAAAAACTTTAGAAAATTACTCTAAGTAAGTAGAAAAAAACCAAAGCAATTTAATTATTCATTTATTGTTAAATTTTAAAGATAAAATAAAAATACAGAGACTAATTTCAGACAAAAATAGGAGGTAGTAAAAATAAATTACTTATTACAAATAAGTTGAAAATAAGATAAAAATATTCAAGTGTACGTGTTTCGTATTTTGAAATCATAAACTTACTTTGTTTCACCTGACTTTCGTTTAAACAATGGAAATAGGGGAAGTTCGTCGAATTTGGATCACTTCGACATTTTTAAGTGTACAGTGATGAAGTAGTAATTTTTATAGGAAAAAACAAGTAGCAGAATTTTTGAGGTAGATTCCTTATAGGAAGTCTACCTATTGCAATGGTTCTCATGACACAACTCTCAGAAAATTTCTGCAGATCTTCACCGATCATGACCCCTAGAACCCAAAAACACCCTTCGTTAAAAAGTTTATATATATATATATATATAACGCTTTTTCCCATGTTATCTTGTGACCACGATAACTAGAGTAATTTTGATTTAAATTAAACCAGAGTGGGATATGTTATAAGGATAGTTACAATCTCGGTCGAATTCGTAGATGGGGTATCCAGCTCAAAGGGGGTGGAAATGCTGGGGGTGGAAATTTTCATTTTCCCATAATTCCTTTAGAATTGAAAATAGAAAAAAATTCCAATTAGGCGAATTATTGCCTTACCATAACGAACAATGTTTGCATTTAAACTTTTTCGATAGCTGCAATTGCTTAGAAGTTATGAGCTGAAAAGTGATTTCCCCACCTTCCCCTCCTCTCCCCCTAACTTAAAGTACGTTTTAACCTATGCATGTTACCCCTTGTTGGAAAGCTCTCGTCATTTGCAGTCTCTTCCACCCACTTTCATTCTTGTAGCTCTAATTCTCATGAGAATAGAGGGCGAAATGTTCCTTTCCTTATTATTAGTAGAGACGTGTATATACTATAACGCTTTTGCCGATGCTATCTTGTGAACACGATAACTAGAGTATTTTTGATTAGATTTTACCCGGAGAGGCATATGCTGTAATGTCGGTGAAAATATCGACCGAGTTCGCAGATGGGCTATCCAGCTGAAAAGGGGTGGAAATGGTGGGGGACTGAAAATTTCCTTTTCCCATAATTCCTTTACGATTGAAGATAGAATGAAAACTCAAAATAGGGGAACTATTGCCTCTTTATAATAAACAACTTTTGTATCGAAACTTCTATGATAGCTAAAATTTTATAGAAGTTATGAGCTAAAATGCCTAAATATAGGAAAAATAATTCAATTCCACGACTGAAGAAAGGAAAAAAAATCAATTAGGCAAATTATCACCTTATCAGAACGAACAACTTTTATATTAAAGGTTTCAATCAGCTAAAATTGCTTAGAACTTATGAGCTGAAAAGCGATATTCAATTCTCCCCCCCCAATTTATCATTTCTCCATTACTCTGTTACGACTGAAGATAGAAAGAAACTTTCAATGAGGGAATCATCACATAATCATAACGAACAACTTTTATATTAAAAGTTTTTGACAGCTACAATTGCTTAGAAGTTATGAACTGAAAAGCGATGTTCAATTCCCCTCAATTTATCTTTTCCCCATAGCTCCGTTACGATTGAAGATGGAAAGAAAATTTCAATTAGAGGAATTATCACCTTATCATAACAAACTACTTTTATATTGAAAGTTTTTTGACAGCAAGAATTACTTAGAAGTTATGAATTCCCATAAGCCTCATTCACTTCCACTTTCTATACTGTAAACTAGTTGATATATATGCTTTGCTCCGGATTAAAATGTTTTCATGTTTAATATTTTAATTCTAAAAATTACAATTGTATAAATATTATAATATACAAATTCCTTTTCTGATCTGAAACGTTTTTCATTAAAATTAGAATATCAATTGAAACAGACGATTTTTAAAAACAGCCGTTTTCTCCATACATTATTATTTCTTATATAGGTACTTCAAATTTTGTTAACAATTGCTAAAGTAAAAAAAAGTTTTTAATGAATATTTTGAAACAAATAAATTAACTAGTTAATTATTCATTAATTTAAAGCATGAAATAAATCTATAGTTGGTCCCGATATAAATTGTTAATCGTCTATAGTTAAAATTTTCTTTCAGCGTTCTTCCTTCTGAAAAAGTTTTTCGTATTATTGTTGTTCTTCAACAAGAATATTGTTACGAATTCACTTTGAAATTAATTTTGAAAAAATATTGAAATGAGAGAAACAAATTTATGGAGATGAAAGATATCACGGGAAAAGCCTTGATTTTTAATTAAATGAAATTTTAAGCAACTTCTAGGCTTTGAAAAATTGAAGGTGACCTTTCTCTTTTCTTAAATAAAAAGTTTGCAAAGTTTGATTGAATTCAGTCCAGTGATTTATTAAAATATGTAGAACATACATACAGAGATAATTATTAGATAATTATAAGATAAAGATTGCTGGCAAATAGTACGAGCCATAAAAAATGTTTTAGTGAAGATTTTGTAACAAAGTCATTATTTAATTGTAATTAAGTAAATAATTAATTTTAATTAATCAAAGAGTTAATTTGATAATTAGTTAATTTTTTATTTAACTATACATGGCGGGACCATGATTTGTTTAATAAAATCAATATAAAATAGACAAAAACGATAGATATTTAAATAAGAGTTCCCGTTATCCTTTTTGATATTGAAAAATATCTCCTTAACTTTAAAATTGTTTTGGGATTTTCTGCCTGAGTATTTGGTTTTAACCATCGATGGAGATTAAAATTTACTGTTCAAATTGGCTGCATTCGTATCCTATGCTTTAAATACACGTATTAAATTTGCCACTCACAATGTTTAATAATTTTTATTCTCTTTAAGAATTTAGTGTCTATTATCTCTGTAACCAGGGAGTTTTCTGAATGAGCCCATTTTAGAAGTATTTAAGTGTTTCATGTCATGTGATTTTACCATATGACAAAGTAATATTCGCACAATTATATTGTAATCTAGATTAAATAAATTAATTTTCAAATCTAGAGTCTTTTTTTCATTCGTGTCAAGAGTCAATTTCTTGTTACTGTTTCAGTTACACTAGCTTAATGTTATCTAGGAGATATTTGCACTGCTGAGATTTTTATTTCTTTATGACTCCTACCAGTTGAATGATTATGTGTTGAGATATAAAAAAATGACCAATGTACTGACTGATAAATCTATCGTAACTTTTTGGAATGGAAACGGAATGATAAAACCTTGATATAGTAAAAAATTAAATGTCATGAAAACAGAGTCACAGAGTAAATATTGCAATGTGTAGACGCAATAAAGTCATTGGCTATGTCTGTATTGATCAATATGTAATATTTCATTACTTTTGTAACATTAACGTAAAGGAATTTACCTTTGCCTTCAAGCTTGCCGAAAAGGGATTTTTTGTAATTTGTTCATCTTCAAAGCAATGTAGTGTATCAATTCGGATGTTAGCTAGCCACTTGAATGGTTAGTTTGCTAGGGATCAAGCAAAGGGTCACTATCTTGTGGTTAAGGGTGGTCACTGTACCCGGAAATGACTCCCAACGTATAGGTTCCGATTAGTACCATAGTAAGCACCAAGACTCCTATGTTGGGATTCGTGGTGGGCGGTCCCGTCGGGCCTGAATCTTTCTTAACATCGTATGGCTCTTAGTGTTGCACCGCGTGATATGTCTTTGAATAAAGTTTCCTACGTTAAGACTCCAGATAAATTCCATAACATTTCACCGTTTGTTGTTCACAGATTCATTTTATTAATTGTTGGCGAAGTATTCAGTATTAAAAAGCTAAGTTCTGGAGATTTGCTTATCGAAACGGCAAATGCATCTCAATCTCAATCACTTAGTAATTTGACCCTGTTAGGAAATTTACCCGTGGAAACATAGCAACATAAAACTTTGAACTTCTCCCGTCGAGTAGTTTCTGAACAAATATAACTAGATCACTCTGATTCTGAACTCGTTAACGAACATTCTAATCAAAAGCTTTGTGACACTCGCCTTATTAACATCTGTCGTGATGGCAAACTCATTCCAACTAAACATGTTCTGCTTTCATTCAACACATCTGTTCTGCCAAAATTTATTACAGCCGATTATTTACGTTGATCTATCAGTCCCTACGTTCCAAATCCCCTGAAATGTTTTAAGTGTCAGTGGTACATACATTCTCAAACTTATTGTGTCGTCAAAAGTACGGCACGCGCCCTCTCGTGTAAAAAATTTTAGTGCGCCCGCTAGAAGGCTAAACAGTCTGATTTCTTTAAAACCCCACCTATAGATGAAACTTTATCGATATTTCAATCCTATCTGACTTAAATGAAATGGAACAAGAACCAGCACTTCCTTCTAAAGCATACAAAACCGGCAAAGGAAAGAAAAAACACAAAAATAAACGCTGATAATGGCCAGTCTGGTTTCTTGGAATTTCCGTAGTTTTCGTTGTAAACTCAGCCAAGTCAAATATTTAAATAACGAAGTTCACCCAGCCATTTTTTCGTGTTTCAGGAGGCCTACCTGAAACCTTCTCATCGTGCTAAGCTCAAGAGGTATAGTTTGGTAAGAAAAGACAATATTTATGATCAAGCATTTGGAGGTGTTGTCCTCATTGTTTTTCATAACTACCCTTCTACCGTAATTCCTCTTCATATGAATTGGCAGGAAGTTGCAGTAAGTGTTTCCATTTCCACATTAGTTACCGTCTGTAGACTATACTTTCCATCTAACAACTCTGTTGATTAAAATTATCTTAACAGTCTTGATCAGGAACTGCCAGCTTCATTTATATTCATGGGAGACTTTAATGGCCATAGTCCACTCTGGGGAAATGGTAATGTAAATTCTAGGTGAAGACAAATTTCTGACCTCATTAATGACCACTCTCTCTGTCTTTTGAATAATGGAAATCATACTTACTTCCACTTTGCAAGCAGAACTTTCCACAACTTGGATCTTGTTCTCTGTGTTCTCCATCTCTTGCACCCTGTTTAGATTTTCGCACAGGAACTGATCTTTTTGAAAGTGATCATTTTCGAAACTTTTTTGACAAATCAGGGCAACGGAAACATCCCTTAACGGACACAACAATATTATTCTACAAGGCTGATTGAGAAAATTTGTTGAAAAGGGAAATATAACAGGTGGAATGGCGCGTCATTCATATCTCAATGTTGTCACTGAAACGGTGACTGAAACAATACTATTTGAAGCAGACCAGAATATCCTAAAATCCACAACCAACATTTTCCTAAATAGCGTAAGCCTTGGCGGAATTAGAATTATGCTGAGAAACTAAGAAACGGGTTTGGAATGCTTTACGGAAGCGTTCAACCATAGCAATCTTATTGCTTTTTGAAGAGCGAAAAATGTTGCTCGTCGAGCTTGAAGTTGGACAGAAAAAGAGTCTTGGGTGAATTTTGTTCTTAAAATTAGCTCTTACATAACGTCGATACATATGTGGCTGCGGGTGAAAAGAGCATGTGGCATTTATAGGGGTAATCCTCTTTCCTGCTTAAAAAAGTATGGGCGGTTAATACATGATGCACGAGAGATGGATGCCACTCTGGTGGAAGCCATTTCTTCTGTATGCAGATCACATATTTATACAGTTTTATTTTTGTCGTACAAATTCAAGCAGTGACAGATTCTCTCCGTTTTCGCACAGCAAAATCTCTGTCGTTCAGCAATGATATTACTTTTGAAAAGTTGCAGAAATCTTTGCTTTCAACTAAACAAATTTCTCCCGTCCCTGATGGCATTACTTATTCAATTATAAAACAGCTATGACAGTACTATTTTCAAAATATTTTGTTTATGGTCAGCAGAATATGGAAGGAATACGTTTTCCTTAATAAATGGACATATGGCACTATTATTCCAATTGCGAAGCTTGACAAATACCCCCCTAGTCCTGGGAACTATAAGCCGATTGCTCTCAAGAGTTGCCTTTGTGAGTTTGAGAAGATCGTTAATGCTCGCCTTATCTATGTCTTAGAGGTAAATAAATATATCTCATTTTCTCAGAGTGGCTTTTACAAAGGCCGATATACAGTGGATAATTTGATAGCCCACGAAAGTTCTATAGGAATAGCCTTTCTTCAACGTCATCACCTTGTCTCTGTATTTTCTGACATAGAGAAGGCGTATGATTGGACATGTAGATATGGTTTATTGAAATACCTCTGCGATCTACATCTTCGTTGAAATTTGCCTATATTTATACAGAGATTTTTATAGCATCGGCATTTTAGAGTTTGTTTAGGTAACACCTACTCTCATGTTTATTGTCAAGAGGAACGCGTACCTCAAGGCTCGATTTTGAGCGTCACTCCTTATATCCTTAAATTAAACCAGATTTTATCAGCCTTTCCTTCAACACTGCAAAAGTCTCTTTACGTCGATGACTTGAAAATATCTTGTTCTGGCAGGGATATGAGATTTGTCGACAGGCAATTACAGATAGCTATAGATAGTATAGTTAACTGGTCGAACCTCAATGGATTTGCCCTATCTTCTGAGAAAACTGTTTGCATTCATTTTTGTAGGAAACTTTTGCATCCGGATCCCGAACTGTTAATTCATGGCAGACCTATTTGCATTCAAAATAACTTCAAGTTTCTAGGAGTCATTTTTGACAAACGACTGACTTTCCTTCCACATATTTTGAAAGAAAGAAAGAACTATTTTAGATCATTAAATACTCTTAGAGTTTAATGAAACACTGCTTGGGGAGCTGACCCCACTTGTCTGCTTCGTGTTTACCGCAGTGCCCTTCACTCCGATTTCCATCGTGGATATGAAGTTTTGGGGTCCATTCAACCTTTATATTTGTCAAAACTAAATTAAGTACGTCATCTAGCTTTGAGAATATGCTCAGGAGCTTTCAGAGCGTCACCAGTTAACGGTTTATAAGTCAAAAACATGAAACTTCACTATTCTTCTGGTGTGATATGTTATCTGCCTGTTAATATTATCGAATTGTTTCAAATAACTCTTATCTTATAAAACAGATTACTTTAAATCAAAGATTCATCCGCTTGTTTAATGCTCGACCATCTTGCATCCCTTCTTTGGGATTGCGTGTACGTCAAAACCTTCCGGATTCGTTGTATGAAATGCCAGTATCAAACAGCAATAACTTTCATCTTCCTCCTTTGCACGAACTAAAGAAAATTCCTTTCCTTTTAATGCTTTCTTAAAATCAAGTACTGCTGACACTATTTTTGAACGATTTTTTAGTGCTCATCGTCAATTGTATGCTGATTACATTCCTGTTTACACAAATGGCTCTCAGAGCAATCATCACGTGGGTTGCGCTTTTGTTTGTGGTTCAGATGTAGTATGTCGATGGCTTCAGGCCGGTACATCAGTCTTCACCTCAGATATATTGGCAGTAGAGCTAGCCTTGGATTTTATTGAACAATAAGGTTTTAAAAAGACAAACAGCAATAAGTTTCATCTTCCTCATTGACACTTTTATTCTGATTCCTGGAGTCTTTGGCAAGCTCTTTATAATACAGAACATGGTCACCCAATCATTCGTGATATTCAAAGAAGGAATGCAAATTTCGGTCGAAAGGGATATGAAATTCTGTTTTCCTGGAATTCTGCTCGTGTTGGAATGATAGGAAATGAAATAGCAGAGACTGCTGCAAAGTCTGCTACTGAATTCCATATCCAGCCTCTTCTACGTGCTGGTATTCCTATGCTCCTAAGAAAATGATTTCTTCAAAGTGGGCAAAGAAAATGGGACAATGAAACAGAAAACAAATGGTACTTTTCCGTTAGCAGGGCGCGAGCGAAAAATCGCCAAATAATGTAGAATTACGCCAAATTTTGGCGACATTTGCGCTCGGCTAACGGAAAAGTACCAAACAAATTACATGACGTGAAACCTCTACTTGTAAAATGGAGCTCATAGTGAAGTTGTCGATTATGACGTTATACTTACAATACTGCGTATAGATCATTCTCGCCTTACGCACAGACACTTACTTTCCGCAGAGCCGGATCCAACTTCTAATCATTGTGGTCACATTCAATCCGTCTGTCACATTTTGAATGACTGTCCTTTTTTGGCTGGACTTCGGTTGAGACATTTTTTCACCTCTACCTCCCAATTTACATTTTTTACTTGGGGAGAAACCTCATTTTTACTTATTTATATATTTTAAAGAAATGCTCGATTTTACTGATATTTAATTACCTTTTAACCATCGATTTTTAATTTCACTTCCTATTTTATGATTAACGGCAGATTATTAAATTTGTTGAACTTACTGATCAACTTTTGGGCAGAATTAGTTTTATTTCTTTACTAATATTCGTTTTTGAATTCATTATTTACTCTCGTGTGGATGAATTTTATTTTGATGTGCTTCACTTCGTTTTTACTATGTCTCTCAATCACAAGTTTCGGCGCAGTATATCCTAAACGAGGATCTTGCGCCATGTAAATTCCAAGTTCCATTCCATTCTAAACAATGTAATTAACTTTTTATCAAATAAACGTTAAAGTATGAAATATTGCTTACAAATTGTTTTATTTGTCAAAATAAAGAAACTTGTTGGCCAGATTGCGCCACTGGTTTCCTCAATCGGAGCACATACTTCTTTAAGTACAACTAAAGCAAAATTATTTTTCAAAGAATTTCCATACATCATTAGGATGATTGATTTTTTAAATTTATACTGTTCGTGAAAAAATATGAATTATCTTCTAATGTCTTTATATTCGATTATCTAACAATGTGTTGCTTTTCTTTTCAGTTTACTTAAAACAAATCGAGCTCTGAAAAGAGTTAATAAAAATCTGTAAATCTGTTTAAATTTATTAGAAACGCTTTTTGAAGCTTCAGAATAAGTTTATTAATTTTGTTTTAGACATTTCAAAGAATTATTGACCATATAATATTGAGAAACTCTTCAATTGTTGATTTCATGCATAAAGAGACTAAGAGAGGTATCCATTAGACGGATTGTATTAAGTTGGTTCATCGTCAGCGAAACTATACATAATAAATAAACAAAATATATAAATATATGCTTAGCTAAGCTCAACACTTAATTAGAATCTGATAAATCTCATTCCATAAATTTAGCAGCTTTGTTTTTAATAAATTAGTGTTAAGTTAGTGAACAAATCATTACTTATACACAGAGGGATTTTTAAAAAAAATGGGGAGATATTAAAACATCATTGCGTCTGAAATGTAAAATAAGCATTTCAGTCGTTTCTCTCGGAAAGTTAAAGAGTTAAGCACTTAGTGTTTTAATCAGCTGATCCAAAAATATAAAATAATTAATATAATTGATATTTTAAAGATTGTTAGTGTATAAAGTAATGAATTTACATTTAGAAAATTTGGTGGTAAAGTCTTATTTTTTATCTTTTATTTACATAAGATATATATGTATATATAGGTTGACCGATATTTTAAGAAAAATGATGGTAAAAAAATGTCATTTTGTTAATTTAAGATTCTAATCGGACACTGCTTGTTTTTTCATATTTTAGATAAGTTGTGTAAACGCTGCATAAATTACGCATAAAATGGGCAAACTGTTAATTTCATAGAAATCTCATTCGAAATTTTCATTGTGCTCAATTAAAAAGGATTTTATCGAGTATTCATCGATCCTTCTCAAATATGATTCAAATTTACTATCTTATATGAACTTCCTGCCATTCTCATAAATAAAACCAATATAATGTGGATACTGTTGTTTCATAAAGTGGCAATCTATTTTTCAATAAGAGAATATATTTAATTGAAATATATTGATGATATGCTTACATGTTCGAATATTCAAAATGTGTATTTCTCACCCTGTATACTATGACCTTGAAACTTAAGTTTAAAAATTTGGCTTTCTAATTCAATCAGCTGAACCCAAAAAACTGAAAAAAATTTCGAATTCATAATTTCGATACAATTCTGCAGTTTATAGAACAAGCATGAATTTAATTAGTTGCTGCGAATGTCAGAAAGTTTCTTGTGTTTATTTTTCCGACAAACACAAAAAAAAAACCTAGAAGGTGAGGTTAGGTGCACTTGTTTCAATTGTCATGAAATTAATTTAGTATTATCTTTTACAATTCTCTTTGATTTGAAAAGTTTAAATTGATAGGATTGTCTTTCCAATTTATTGGGAATGTGGGCTGGTAATTGAAATGTTTTGTATTTGTCTTACGCTGGAGTCAAACGAAAAAAGAATTCACTAGTTAAAATCACTTGGAATTAGATACTTTTTTAACGAGAATTCGGTAGGAGGATTTCTGAGTTGAATTCGCTAAGCTAACTAAGACGAGTTCTATTGCAAAATTTAAAATGCTTTAATGCAACCTCATCTGAACAGAGGAGTAAGATAAAATATAATAATAAAACAGACATAAAACCGTATCTCGAAATAGATTGAATCTTGCCGGGTAGTTTAATAAAAATTCATTTTAAAATAGATTTTAACCCTTCAATCGTTGGATATATGTGGATTAATTATTTAACTTTTATTCTTTTTTCTTGTTTAATATTCAATTAAAATTCTTTGCTTGTTTTTGAAAGTAATGTAAAACATAAAAACAATGATAGAGTGGTCTTTAATTTTAAAAAATACACTATATGATAATGAATTATAATAGGCGCATTAAAATATCACATGTATTCTATATATTGCCTTATTTGCAATAAATTATTCAAAGCTAGTAAATGATTATTTATTTTCCACATTCATTTAAAAATTTCTTGCTTTCAGTTCTAAATATCTATCGAAATTTTAAGATATAGAGTATTTGAAAATGTTAAGTTTAAAAATCAAATTGGAACTTGTTATTAGTCATTCTGCAAACTTTCTTTGAAAATTATTGATGTCATAGGACTTATGCTTATACTATAATAAATGCTTTCCACTTGATTAATGAATTTATACTGCTTTAGATGCCATGTAAAAATGACATAATTTTTATCCAAATGTAAATTTATGTTATAAAGCTTATTCAGTATAAGCCTATTATAGTACTTGGGGTGGAAAGAGGTCTAAAAGATAAAAACAAATTGAGAAATAAGCTAAGTAAAAGTTATCCTTCAAACTTTCTTCTGATATGTGACAAACAGAAAAAGCATACGTAATTACATTTTCTCTCGTCAATTTTCCCATTGTTTAAGCGACAGAAGAAGTTAATTTCAAAACAGCCTAACATTCTCGGAAATATTCTTTTTCATTTGAAATGTTCGACCCAGTGCCACATCCAAGCATATTTGAAATTCAGATTCCGTGCTCTTCCAGAAACGGCTGCGTTTTCAGCAGTTATGCGTATTTTCTTCCTAATATATCGCCTTTGGGTACGTGAGATGGTTTCTATAAGGCAACTCAGTTACTTCTAACGTCGAAAAATATCGACTTTCTCTAAGATCAATAAAATCTTTTTCATAGAAAAGTTCTTGCGACTTCTAGTCGTTAACTTTTTCGCTTCATTTTGCTGTCGGAGGAAGAAAAATCGAAGCATTTACTGGTCAAGCGATATCGAAAACGTCTGGCACCTTCTAACTTTAGTTATTTAAGTGTCATTGTCCCCAGCGGTCAGTAGACGAGAAGGAATAGTATTGATGCATGTTTTTGTAAATAAGCTATACATTGGCATCGTCACACTTTTTCAATTATTTTTATTTTCTGTGCTTTTAAAAAGGGTTCTATTAATGTCATTAATTAAAATATTTTGGTATTGAAGCTTCAAAAGAAGAAAGCATTAAAAGCTTTACAAATATATTTTTTAATAACCATTTAACTATTCTTAGATTTGATCAGAAAGAAGCGAAACAGGAAGCAATTATTTTTACTTTACTTTTTTGATATGCAAACTGTTTCCTGAAGAATATCATGCACTTTTAATTCTTTATAGAATTCAACTAATGTTTTTATTATATTATTGTGTAGAAATATATGCTATATAATCGAAATATATTTATGTTTAGTATTCTTATTTTTCTGTATTAATGGATTTTAAAACTTAATATATTTATATGCCTTCATGTATCAATAACGGATACATTATAAATCAAGATTTTAATTAAAAATCCATTGCATCTAATTTTTTATATAATTCAGTCTTGTTCCAAGACCTTCATTTTAGGTGAGTCTTATTACATGATTCTATTTTGTATCCAAGATAAAATTTTGAAGTAATTTATGTACATTTTAAATCAGTATTTCGAAATTTTCTAGTTAAATTTGGTTTAAAATAATGATAGCCTAAAAATTTTATTCTACTAATAAATATTTTATCAAAATAATTTACAGCAGGAATGCAATATTTTGGTAAATGAGCCGACATTAGATTTAGATGTGAAAATAAAATATAATATCGAAAATCTGTAAGAAGTAATTTTTTCATCATTCTAAACACACTTCATTTTAAAACCAAACATACAACGTTAAAATATAAGAAGGGTTCATAATTATTATTTTAAATAAAGTGTGATGTCCCAATTCACATGGATATTATTATTCAAAGCCTTTATACAAATATGTTACAGTAAATCCCACTTGAATTCACTGCTATGATGAAACTATCAAAAGTTTTCAATTATTTCGATTTTACCATCAAATGCATCATAACGGACGTTATGAATGTGACAATTTTAAATAAACATGTCGACATATTCTTTCCTAAAATGTCTCATGAGGAGATTTCATCGATGAAGACTACACGTTTAAAGCTGACTTCTCTGAGGAATAGCCTAGATGTCGATTAAGTGTTAGGAAGTTTTCCTCTTCAAAGTCTCTCTCGGGTGTTTAATGTGCAGCTAATTAAACAGAAATCCAATTCCACGTCTACATATCTATATTACACTAAACCTGAAATTACACTGTCGTCAATTTCTTCATCTGTGTAGGGTTCACAAAGTATTAACTTAAAAATGATGCACTTTCTAAGGAATTTTTCTTCATTCATTAGCTGCTTTTTGATTGTGGAGACACATAAGATTCTGTAAAGTAAGATATGTACAGTAATTTTACAAATTTTGTAGGAAATTATTTAAGTTTATCCGTTTCATTGATAGATCCTTATAATAAAAATTATTTTATAGTTTTATAGTTATGTGCCTATTGTATGTTATTGACGAGGCTTTAATCAAAGTCTCTTTGGCATTAGATATTATAATGAGCAAGATGAATACAAATGCGATTTAAAATATATGTCTATTATTTTTCTCATAGAGAATATTTGTGTAATTACTCTCCATTCATTCGTACTAAAAATTCCTACGCTTTTTATTGTTTCTCAAAATAAAATTATCAAAAGAAGCTTCCAGGCTAAATATTTTTATTTGAATAACGCTCCACTATAAATCTATAAACGAAGTTGATAAATTACGAATTTTGAAAGATGGATAAGCAATGACAACTAAACCTTAGTTCATTCTCTCATTCACTTATGGCATGAATTTAAACTTGTTTGACACAGGCTATATTTCAAATTTCTCAAGAAAAAATGCATGGTAATTTTGGTTGAATGCAGAACTGAATTTTGGAGTATGTATTCATTGAAGTGACACTCAACCACAGCTTCCCTGTGATTCTTCTTATGTGTGGAACGTCGCACATGCATTGCAAGACAAATAACTCTTTTTTTTATATAGGGATTTTGAAGCATGCTTAATGGAAAAAATGGCAAATTACTCAGGATATTTAAATCTAAAGCAATCTAATATTACTAAGAAAGTGCATTTTCTAGATTTATGTTTCTTTAAATCTCCTTATTTAAAGAAATGGATTGTTTGATAGCATATTTTTAAGAAGTTCGATAATTTTTTAAATTAATTAGTTTACAAGGTAATTTATTTTCTTCCCTCAAAATCACTGATGTTTATAAAACCAGAATATTTTTGTCTCCATTTCAAGAGAAAAAAAAACAATAATAGAAAGCTAAGCATATTAATGGAAATTTGTTTATTCTAGAGTAGAAATAGCTCCTTAAACATGTGTTCAGGTTCGATGTATGACGTTTCGAGATACAAATATCTCTGCAATGATATCTCGGAATATCATTGCAGAAATTTAAGCTTTATTAGGAATTAAAAACTCTTTTTTTATTAAAATTGAAGGCGCTTTTTTATTTATTTGGAGACAAACTAAAAAAATAAAAGTTTAAACTACTGAATTCATGAATTCGCAGTATAGAGTTTTTAAGATACATAAATATACTATTCTTCAAATACTATTAATGTAAATTATGAATATATGAAAATTAATTCTGAATAGGAGTATGATATTTTTCTGATATATATAATTATATTTTCATTTTCTTCCGTTATCAATTACACTGCCTTAATTATATTTTTAATATCTTTTCTTCAATACAGATTTTTATTCTTAATGTACTATTCAACATTTTCTTATTATAATATCGCAAATTTATTCTTTACATATTATCAAAGTATATACATTTAATAAATTGTTTTTTGGATGTATTTCAATTGTTATACATAAATGACTTTTAAAAACATAGAGAATGTTCTGTTGAAGAAGCCATATAAATTTAATAAAGGAACTTTCATTGCAAAACTTCTATTTTTAGATTTTATATATGTATGAATTCTTGTATTCTCTACTTCTCTTATCATGATTTTATTGTTCTCAAAGGATTTATTTGTGAAATAAATATTTAATTTTCCAAACAGTTAGTTTAAAAAAAATACTGTTTTATAATTTGTTGTCAGCCGAGATATGTATAGAACATTATGATGGTGTATTTATTTTATAAAATACAGGATAAAAAAAACATGCCTCAAAAATTACTTTAATTTTCATTCCGTTTTAATGACAAAAAATATCGAAATACCAGCATGAGAAACATATTATTAAATTGAATGCAATAGAATCTTTCATTAACAAATCAAAAATCTTTATATTAGTTATAAATGTATGCGGTAATAAATTTTAATATAAAATAACATACAACAGAAGCTTATCTCTGTACATCGCTAAACTATGTCTCAAGAAATGTTCTTCAGTTGAGCATGACATAAGAATACCGTAGTTCATTAGGCTTTATAGAAGGATTACTTATATATCTCAACAGTTTAGCTATCATTATTTTCTAAAGGAAGATCATTGGTTTAATTCTGTTAAACGATCCCATCATAAAAATATTGTTTTAAATCCAATATATACAGTGCTGTTCAATATTATTAGAACGGTCTGTTGAAATTTCATATTTTATTCAAAAAAATTTAAAAACTTTATAATTTGCTGTTTTATTTTGATTTTCTTGTACCGTATTTCAACCTCATAAATGCATATAAGTTTTAGTTATTTAAAAAAAATCACTACTTCTTAGAAAGAATTGTTGTTTTGAACAGTATATTTTAGCTGTTCAAAATTATTCGAACGACTAATTACGAAGGTTATATTTAAGTGAATACGAATTGAATGTACTTTTATTTTGATACATTTTAATAATTTTAACCGATTAATTTATTTGGTAATTTATTTTTATGGTCTATGAAGCAATCAAGCCAACAGTAATGCTAGAGAACTAAAAGATTTCTTTTGATCTTCGCCACAGAAACGATGCAGATCGAAAGAACAGGGTATAATATGAAAACCTACCAAAAGAGTATAAATTGTCGATATTGTGTATCTGCTATTTAGGTAAGAAGTATGACACGACAGGATCCATGAAACACATAAGAGGACGAGACAAAACACCGATAACAAGCAGAAGATAAGACTATCGGAATGTAATATTTGCACAGAAAAAGAACAATATACCGACAAAAGAGAATGTGAAAGACTTTAAAATTCAATGTGTCATCTTAAAAGTTTGCCTTATAACTAAAACTTCAGGGTTGATAAGCTGTTTCCAAACAAAAAAGACGTACCTCTCAATACATTTCAAAACAAAACATGGCAATACGCTTGGCCTTTACAAAAACATTTAGCAAGCACGTTTAGAAGGTTTCACAATTCTGGGACAGTGCTTTATGGTTATACAAAAGCAAATATGTTCTTTTGGAATAAAAAAATGTAAAAGAGATTGGGGCGATCAGGTGAGGCTCTTGAAATGATGAATATCTTAGAGAGAGTAAAACATTCAGTCAGAAATGGGATGGTATGGGGTTGTTTCCCTCTGAAGATTTTGGTGAAATTGTGATGATCAACGGTAAAATGACTGTAAGTATGTAAGTCGATATCATGTCCCAAAATCTGAATAAATCCATCAGAAATTTGAGTGTGGGTCGACGTTGTATCTTTCAATAAGATAATGACTTAAAACTCACGTGAAAGGTTTCCAAAGATTATTTCTTAGAAAAAAAAGTTTTAGATATGGGATTGTCCACCACAAAGACCAGACCTTAATCACATGAAAAATTTATGGTCAGTTTTGAATCAGAAATTCCCTTTTGAGAGAGAAGAAATAAAAATTTATTTTTTGAGAGACAATCAAAAATTAATACCGCAGTATCAACCAGGAGAACACCATTAAATTAGTAGATAGCCTGAATCAAAGACTAAAGGGAGTGACTGAGGCTAAAGAAGAAACATTAAAAAGCGATATTTTATTTTTATGAAAACTGTTATGCTATATTTTAGTTGTAATATTTTGACCATTCAAATAATTTTGAAGAGTATATAATTTAGAGATGTATGAAAAGGTTCTAATTCTGACTTATTTTGTAATAAAGTTTGAATTATTTAAAGTTTTTCTAATTCATACGTTTTAATTAATAATAAATTTAATTTATTTGAGATATATATAAATAAATATATTTACTATAATAAAAAGTGTAAAATTTTCTCTGTATATGGAAAACAAATATCCTAAAAGTTGCGATGCTATTTAATATAATAGCCTGATTAGTTGAAAATTTGTACCAATTACTAATATACCTCGCTAAGCAATCTGGTGCTGGATACAATAAAATTTGGATGGGGATTATATGATCTTACGTCTACAAAATTTTATCAAAAAAGGCCAAATATACTCTTTATAATTTTTTTTCTTTTAATATAGCAAGACAGTTTAAATAATTACAATCCGATCCCACACCATTTCCATCAGCAAAGGGACAGAGAGGACTTGTGGAAGGG
The DNA here is from genome assembly GCA_013235015.1 of Araneus ventricosus. NCBI lineage: Eukaryota > Metazoa > Arthropoda > Arachnida > Araneae > Araneidae > Araneus > Araneus ventricosus. The sequence continues at coordinate 5,383 of BGPR01024061.1, read as the reverse complement.
AATACTTGAGCTCACGAAATAATTATGAGCAATTTATTTATCTAATAATCAATTAAAGGAATTAAAATTTTTAAGTAATACGTTAAAAGATAAGATTGTTGCTGCAGTAATTTTTAAAATATACACTATTTCAGATCTAATTTCTTCGAAAATTATTTAATTACGACGCATTCGGCCATCCACCTCAAAATCGTTGATAAAAGCTAGGGATTGAAATCTCCATTTCTCCAGAACTTTCTCAGTATTGAAGAGAGAAACGCAGATCTAATAAGCGAATTGTCATCTCATCACAACGAACAACTTTTGTACTAAAACTTCTTTCATAGAATTAATCTCTTAGAAGTAAAAGGCTGAAAATTTATTTTCAACCCTGAAATTTCACTATTTTTTAACCTAAGAATTTGACACATCATCGGAAAAATTCACATTCTCATCAACACTACTTCATATTAATAGTTCAAATAATTATAAATATAGAAGTGAAAATGCTGTAAGAGGTCGGAGGGCAGCTATCATATGTCTCAGAACAAAAGCAATCTACCTTCGCCTTCCAATTTGCCGATAGGTTTATTCTTTATGCATGCGCTGATGGTATGTACATTAGGATAAATAAGTCAACAAGTGCTATTTTTTTGAAGAAAATGAGTAAGAGCTGATGAGTAAAACTCATCATTTTGGCTTTTTCAGCGTAAAGCTAATAATAGGTGCCCAATGCATTGAATTTCAGGAATATTTAAAAAATTGAGAGTTCCTTGTTCCAGAATATTAAAATATCCAGTTTTTTCCTGGCCGTCAATTTAAATATAATCACAAAAACATTAACAATGTGAAAAATTTTTACAGTGCTATTCAAAAGTATTAGAACGCTACAGAAAATTTGACTCTTTATATTACAGAATATAAATTTATTTTCTTATATATTAAATAAATTAATTTTATTATTAATTCAATCGTATTCATTATAATAAACTTCAAATAATTCAAACTTTATCACAAAATAAGTCAAAAGTGGAACTTTTTAATATAGCTTTAAATTATGTACTATTCAAAATTATTCAAACGGTCAAAATCTTACAACGAAAAAATAACAAAACAATTTTTTAAATAAAATATCGGTATTTAATGTTTATATGGGCCTTCTTTGGTCTCAGTCCCTGCTTTTAGTCTTTGATTCAGGCTATCAACCAGTTTCATGGTGTTCTCCTGGTTAATACTGTGCCATTCATTTTTGATCGTCTCTCAAAAAATTAATTTTAAATTCTTCTCTCTTCAAAAGGGAATTTCTGATTCAAAACTGACTATAAATTTTAGATGAGATTAAGCTCGGATCTTTGTGGTGACCAATCCAGTATCTTTATCTTGTTCTCGAGAAATAATCTTTGGAAATCTTTGACATGTGTTTTAGGTCATTATCTCGATGAAAGACCGACCCACTCTCAAATTTATGATAGATTTATTCAGGTTTTGGGACGTGATATCGATGTACATACTTACAGTCATGTTACCGTTGATCGTCACAATTTCACCAACACATACAAAGGGAAACATCCCCATATCCTCACATTTTTCGCCTGAGTATTTTACTCTCTCTGAGATATTCATCGTTCAAAGAGCCTCACCTGATCGTCCCTACTTTCTTTTACAATTTTATAGAAAGGATCATATTCGCTTTCGTATGACCATAAAGCCTATTGCCATGTTTTGTTTTGTGATGTATTCAAAGGTATGAAATTTTTGTCTGCATAAATACTATATACCGAGAATCGCCAATTTATACTTTTATGGTATGTTTTCATATACCTTACACTTTTGATATTCATTGTTGTGATGGCGAAGATCAAAAGAAATCTTTTAGTTCTTCAGCATTACTGTTGGCTTGACTTCTTCAAAGAGCATAAAAATAAATTGCCAAAAAAATTAATCTGTTAAAATTATTAAAATGTGTCAAAATAAAAACAAATCCAATTCGTACTCACTTAAATAAAACTACCGTCATCAGTCGTTCGGATAATTTTGAACAGCTAGAATATACTGTTTAAAACAACAGTTCTTTCTAAGATGTTGTGATGTAACTAATATTATTAACCAAATTTATTACATGAACTCTGAAAATAGTTTCTTTTCTTTTTTAAAATTAGTAAAATCATTAAAGGAATTATGCCTGATAAAATGCAGAAGTGCAATTTTGTCAATTTTCTTCCACTTTTTAAAAATAAAATTCCACATATTTTACTGATATATAGATGATCTTAGCTCCGAATTTCAAACTTAATTTTCAAGTGTATAAAACATTTTTATATGAGTACGATATAGAGATGCTTATAAATAATAAACCTTTAATTAGCTTTTGTTCATTATTTTAAAATTTATTTCCAGATATTCTCCAGAATTGGACAAAAACTGGAAAACTTTTTGAGTTATTACCTATCTTAGATGATTTTACATCAAGCTAAACAGTCTGCAGTTAGCATAAATTATTTCCTAATTTATCTTTGCCATGTAGAAATTCGTCTGCTTTGTAACTTTTAACTCTAATATTTTATGAAAACTTATTTTAGTTCAACATTTCAAGCTGCTAATGGAGGGAACTCATACAAATTATTAAAAAAATAAAATACGTTTTTTCATTTCTGGAAAGGAACCAAATAAATCCTTTAAAAATGTAGAAATATGTTCTTCTTATATTTTCCTTGTGTTTATAATACGTATATTTTCAATTTAAAAATTGGAGTAATGTAGCCAGCATGTAAAGTCGGTACGAATTTTTCAGACATTTTTAAAGACAAAGAAAAATAAAAATTGACCTCAAGAAAAAGTTGCCAATGTGAAGAAAAAAGTCATTAACTATTTCAGCAGTTCTTATTTTCTTCTTAAAATACCGTTCCGCAGGCTTTCATGTTTTGCAAGACCATCATACTAAACTTTACCATTCCTGTCAGATTCCAATTTTTCAGAACAGCATTTTATGATTAATTCATACATTATTTTAGGAATACTTCTTTTAGTGTTAAAAAAATTGCCTCTTTTTTCCTTTTTAATCATATTTTAATAAAATCTTTGCTTTTAAATTCATCCACAAAACAATTATTTTGTTGCATTCATTATAAAAATGAGTTCCAGATAAAAACAATGATAAGAAAAATTTAGATAAAGTACCAGATTCCTTGTATAGATTATTTTTTTTACATTTCAAAGCATAAAATGAATTTTTCTTGATGAATTGTGGCAAAACATGATATTGTTAGTGTTCCCTGTGTGTTATGAAAACATACACCAGCAAACAAACTGCTTCTTGGGAAGGCGCAAAATTTCTGTAAGCAATTCGCATTCATTATTTTGTCATACCTTCACGAAGGGACAGCTGCAAAATTCTTCGATCTCAGTATGAAAACATCGACTTGGTTGACTTTCTGCAAAAACATTCATTCTAAATAAAAACAAAGTCGGTGCAATGAAAAATGTCTTACGTTATTCAGGCCTATTTTATATCTTCATGCATCAGATCTAACACATTTTTATATCTTGTAAAATTCAAAAGCCATTCCCTAAAATTAGTTGCTAAATGAGATAAGCCTGCATAGCAGTTATATAAAAATCGTTAATAGTTATTTTATCTTCACCATTTTCCAATCATAAATAAAAAATGCATATATCTCAAAAAAAAGATAATTATGCATATGAATTATTCTAAGCAATTTGATGTTAGACAGTTTGAAGTCTGAAAAACGCAATGGTTAAAAAACAGAATTTAAGAAATTTTTAACAAAAAAAAATGAAGGAGAAAGCATTCTTATACTGCTTGAAATTTCGAAGATCATTTTTAACGCTAAAATTCGGAAAATAAGTTGCTATACGTAAACAAGGCAATAAGGATTATTTCTCAAAAATATTTTGCTTTTCAAAGAACAATTTAAGGTGTTTGAATAATATAAATGTAAGACTTGATATATTAATCTATTATCTAATTTCTATTATAAAATACTTTAAAATACCTGACAAAAAATAAATTATTATTAGTTGTTTGAGGAAATTCATTGTAGTTTAGAGAATATCTGAAAAATTTTACTCGTTACTCCGTTACTGGCAACTTAAATTTGAAAAACATTATCGCAATTTTTTTCTGACCACTATCCAAGTTAAAGCCCCAGCCGAAAAGGGAAGATTAGAATTTTCTATTCTTCATTGTGTAAAGTTTAATGTGTCAAATTTCTAGCAAACTTGTTTTGAAAGGAGGGGGCGACTCTGCCTTGTCATTTTGCTGGAGGTTTGCTACAAATTTGTCACATCAAGTTTGCCATAACAAGATAATATCAAGAAAAGATAAAATTTGTTGCAAATCTGCATGCTGTCTGGGAATTAGCCGCCAAAACTTTCGACGTCTTTCAAAAGGTCGCAATGATCTCTAGGCAATGGTCCAGGAACGGATTTCTTTTCGTAACTGGGCATGGCCCATTTCATAGCTATTTCAAAAGATTAGGATTGGATGTTTTGGACAACTGTGCGTGTGGTGACGCAGGTGCTCCCGTCCACTATGCAACCTGCTGTCTTCTTACCCTTTCCTCCAATTTCAATACCCCTTCAGCAATTCATGAACTTACCTGGATCCGAAATCTTGTCTCAAATATACATGCAAGACGAAGACGGAAAATCCTTATGGATTTCATAAAAAAAACTGAGCAGCTGCTTAGATTCTAAAACCAGATTTTTGCCATTATCACCTTAATATAAACATTGAACATGAAGCGTCCTTGATCCCTTTTCGTCATAAATTATTCACCCAGTATTATGTACAAGTGTGTTTTTTGGAACTCTTCAGCCAGTCTTTGTTATTCTTAACTTATCTACTGTACATACAAATATGTTTAACCATTCTCCTGTTTTCGCTTCAGAAAGTTTCTTTTAGTAAGTTTTTTCTTAAAATTATCTTTTTAAGAATATGTATTTATATCTTTTTAAGAATAGGTATTTATATCTTTTTAAGATTTGTTGTTTGAAATGTGTTTCCTTGGACCATTTAGCATGTTTATAGAAGAGTGCGTGTTTAAGTTGTTTACGCCCTTTTTTATGTCTGTAATTTTTTTATTTTTTTCTTATTGTTTGCTCATACTTGATCTCCCAATTTTACATGTCACCCTATTCTAGAGAACATATTTAACCAGTGCGTATTACTTTTGTATTTGTATATATTTGGATTTTTTTCATCTTTTGGTACCTTTATTAGTTAACACTTTGTATGTCAGATTTATACGGATAGCTTTAAGTTCTTCCATTCCCCTCATTCCATGGTACAGTTTATCAGAAGAAAATATTGTGTAATGCTAGTCCAGCAACAATTTTGCTGTTGCTTTTTCCAGAATTCTTATGCTTTAGAAACAATCCCACC
>BGPR01024060.1:0-23629 GCA_013235015.1 Araneus ventricosus | reverse complement strand
AAACTAGAGTTGGGTTGATACCCGGTTTTGATGTATCAGGTACAGGTTGATACAGCTACTCGTCTGTACCTGATACTTTTACTTGATACTTTTGTACCTGATACAGCCGGTAAGTACTCGGAAATCGGGTAGTAATGAAAGATTCCTGCCTTGGCGACGCTATTAGCATATGTTATGTGTGTGGGTGTTTTTTAAAAACTACCTACATAGTATAAAGTGTATCATATTGATACTTCGTATCAGCCGAGCGAAAACGATCGCGACAGAGGCGATTACCCAACGGTATCAATCGAATCCGAGAATTGATACCGAGTACCTGATACTTTTGGTCTGTATCATTTTCGTGTATCTGATACTTTTGCGTACCTGATATAAATTATCAAGTTGTTACAGTATCACTCAACCTTAGAACAAACGCCAACAAATGGAAACTCGCGCAGCTTCCACAAAATGTGTGTTATTATACGAGGGTCAGTCAGAAAGTTAGGTGCACTATTTCAGAAAACAATTTCAAGATCTAAATTTTATAATTCTGATGCATGTGGACTTAAGTTCCGTACAGAAGCTGCTTTTTTATGTAATCACCTCCTTTATTTGAACGTTTGTCGAGGGGTAGCATAAGTTTTTCTATGTTTTCTGAGAAGAATGTCCGTCCAATAACCATTGTTGGGCTTTGTGTTCTTCCGTGAATAGACGGGGCACACATCGAGCACAAAATTTACGGAATTCCAAATGTTCTACAATAATCTTATGCACACTTCCATGTGGAATATCCAATTCATTTGCAATTTCTTCTTCTGTTAGCAAAAATCCTGTTGGCATGTCGTGAGTGTAAATTGCAGAGTAACGCAGATACCAGGCAGTTTAAAATACAAAAGAGCTTTAATCCAGTTTACTTAAAAAAAAAAAACATACTGCTGTTTTGCAGCTTACACACTCACTGACAGCCATCCATTCGACTGCTTGTTCTAGAAACACAAATGAACAATATATATAGATTGTAACAACCAATCAACTTAGACTAGTGCCGTAACTTCGGCTTCGTCACGAAATAAACCAATGAGATGCGTTTCATTCAGTGACTGAACAAGTTCATTTGAATTCCAACATTCGGCCCCATCAGTCACTGAATCCTTTTGAAATATAACCTTTATTACTGAAAGAAATTTATCTTTTACAAGAGGTTTTGTTAAGAAATCGGCCAAATTTTTCTTAGAATTTATATAATTTAGTTCAAATTCTTTATCATATAATTTTCGAACAAATTTATACTTTATGTCAATATGCTTAGTTTTACTATTCTCAATATTATTTTTCGAAAAATGGATAGCTGATTGGCTGTCACAGTACAATTCCGGCATTCTGAAATCAATTAAATTAGGTTCTTTTAAAATTTTAGAATACCAAATAATACATTTTACACTTTCTGTTAGTGCTATAAATTCAGCTTCCATTGAGCTTAAAGCAATACATTTTTGCTTCTGAGACTTCCAAGTTATTGGTACATTTCCAAATAACATAATATATCCACTGGTAGAATGTCTATCATTTAACTTACATCCCCAGCTAGAATCTGAATACATAGTTAACCTAGTATTATGAGTATCCGAAAGATTTATTTTATAATACATTGTATTAAACACATAATTTAAAATATCAACAACAATAGTCCAATGATGATACGTATATCCATTACAAAATTGTGACATTGTGTTTACAGCAAATGCAATATCTGGCCTGGACCTATTCGCAATAAACGATAGGCATCCAATTAATGTTTTATACGGAATCTGTCTCATAAGTTCCGTTTCTATTATCTCATTTTCTTTTACTCTATCAGGTAAAATACAGCCTACTTTCCAAGGTAATGCAATTCGCCTTCTTGGTAAATTTTTGAATCTAGTCTTAAGTTTATTTATATATGTATTCTGATGCAAATACACAGAATCCCCGATTCGCTCAAAATTTACAAAAAGTAGGTATCTAACTGGTCCCAACTCTGTTATTTCCAATTTAATTTTTATATTAAGAATTGAATCTTCAAGATCACTTTGCGATTTGCTGAAAACGACAATGTCATCTACATATACCAATAAAATGCAATTACTTTTAGTATATAGACCATTACACAACTCATTTTGATGAAATCCAAGTCCAAATAAAATTTCACTCAATTCAATATTCCATTGTCTGCCACTCTGGTGAAGACCATATATACTCTTATGCAACCTGCAAACATAATGCTCGCATCCTTTTACAGCAAATCCTTCGGGTTGCTGCATGTAAATGGGAATACCCAGGTTTCCATACAAATATGCTCCTTTTACATCAATCTGACAATGATTCCACCCTAAAATACATACTAACAAATCAAATAAAAATTTAATTATATCAAAATTCACAAGTGGTGCAAATACATCAGTAAAATCAACACCCGGTCTTTGCTTAAACCCTTGTGCTACCAATCTCGATTTATATTTCTTTGCATTATTTTTCTCATCATATTTAATATTGTATACTCATCTACAACCTAAAACTTTCATATTAGATTTTGGTTCAACAAGATCCCAAACCTTTCTATTCTGCATTAATTTAATCTCCTCCGACATAGCTTCGTCCCATTTCTCTTTGTCAGGAGAAATTTGAGTTTCTTTAAATGTTTTGGGGATTTCAGTCATGTATATCTCGTGTTGAAAAATATAATTTACAAAGCTTGCTTCATCTACGGAATCTGAACTAGTTTCATTATCACATTCCGTTTTTTCTTCAAAACGCGTATTTGTTGTTGTTGGTTTAAAGTTAAACTGATTATGGTCAAATTCTAATTTGTTTTTCTCACAATACATTTTAACATCATTTATGGATCTAAGTCGTTCTTTACTAGGAGGATAATAATAAACATCTATCCTTTTACTTTTTTCCCTAGGTTTTTCTAATCTTATCCAAGTTGAAATATCTAACGATGAGGGTTTTTTCGGTGAACTAGATTTTTCATCCTGTGCCCTGCAATCACTATCGTTATTTAAATTTTGATCCAATTGATATATAGCATAGTCATAATGTTTAACTTTACCAAACAAAGTTTTCACGCCATTCTTCATTTCATCAATTTTAACGTGAATACTTTCTACGACTTTCCTTTCTTTAGGTAACCATACCCTGTATCCTCTTCTATTCACAGCGTAACCTACCAATATTCCAATTTTAGCTTTGGGTTGTAATTTATTTCTATTAACTATTGGTACATACACATAAGCTAGTGAACCAAATGTACGACAATGTCTAATGGAGGGTTTATGTCCCGACCATATTTCCATCGGCGTTTTTCCCTCTGTTAATTTATGACTACACCGATTTTTAGTATGAACATAGGCATGAAGTGCTTCCGCCCAAAACTTTGGTTGTAAGCCACTATCTTGCAGCATAGTTCTGACCGCTTCCATACTTGACCTATTGAATCTTTCAGCTATACCATTTAATTCCGGTGTATAGAAAGATGTTCTCTCAATTTTAATACCCAAATCTCTTAAAAATGTCTCAAAATCTTTGTGACAAAACTCCATTACGTTGTCGGTCCTGACACTTTTAAGTTTCCTTCCTAATTCGCGTTGTACCCTAGATAAGTACTCTTTAAAAATTGAAAATACTTCACTCTTACTTTTAAGAGTAAATACATCTATTTTTCTAGAAAAATCATCAATTATGGACAAGAAATATTTACTACCCCCCAAAGAATTAACAGGTGCAGGTCCCCATAAATCCATGTGGACTTTGTCCAAAACAGACTTTGTTACTCGTTTGTACACATAATTCTTTTTCAGAGACGTTCTTGTTGTTTTACCAACATTACAAGCTATACAAGGTTCATTATTTATTTTAATATTTACTTTCTCCAACCCTTTAACCGATTTATTTTTACACATATCCTTAATAAGAGGAATATTGACATGGCATTATCTCTTATGGATTAAATTTAAATCTACACTAGTATACATTACACTGTCTAATAAAGGATAACCAGATACTATATAAAACATATCTTGCCGAAAAGCTGAAAAGAAATATTCATTATTAGAATGACATATACGCATAACATTGTTTGACCAAATTATTTTAAGTCCTGCTATGTCCATTCTGGCTCCGCTAATTAAATTCTTCCTCATGTTTGGAGTATAAAATACATCTTTTAAAGTGATTTTAACATTACTTTTAATGTCTTTAACTATGAAGTCGATGTCACCAATTCCTCTAACTTCACACGTCGACTTCTTATCGGCAAGGAGGGCTTTTGTCGTTATTATTTCCTTAAAGTTTTTGAACCAGTCACGTTCATGACAAAAGTGGGAAGTAGCTGCGGTATCTATGAGGAACTGATCCCAGTTCGTCGATACTTCAAAAGCTTGATTAGTCCCACAGAACGAAGTTTCCGATGCGAAAGCTTGTTTCTTTTCTTTATTCCACTTCTTATAACATTTAGATGCATCGTGTCTTTTGCGGGAACAAAAGTCACAAAACGGCCCCATTCCTTTAGGGTAACTGATTTTCCTGTATTGACCAGGGTTTCTTGAAGGGTCCAACACTGCTCCACTGCGTTCAGAAGATTTCTTGCGAGTTTCCTGCAGACGAAATGATCCAACGGTGTAGGCATTCTCTGTATAATCTAGATTCAAATCCTTCTGCTTCAGTTGAATTCGTCCAGCTTCGTTTACAAGTTGTTTTTCAACTTCCCGATGGTTGAATTCTTCATCCTTCAATCTGTAGAGGGTTTGAACTAAATGATCATACTCGGCTGGCAATCTTCTAATAAGTTGTAATGCGATTAAAAGTTCAGGAATTTCAAAACCTGCTTCTTTAACTTGAGTTTTCTTCTCCTCGACTCGTTTGCAAAAAATTCCAATGGTTTCTTCTTCTGGATTAAACTTGAGCTCGAAAAATTCATCAATAAGAACTGCCAATCGGGCTTTGGAAGTTGGTTCGAAATTTGTTTTTAAAATGTTCCATGCTTCTTTACCATCTGTTGTGTGTCGGATTAACGGAAGAAATTTTCTTTCGATGCCTTGGTAAATTGTAGTGTAACATCTCTGCTTTCTCCAATCATACTCGAACTTTTCTTTCTCAGTAGCTTGTTCAGGACATAGCTTATCTTCAATTATGAAGCTCCAACAACCACGATCCATCAGCACGACCTTCATGTCTTCTTTCCATGAGGTATAATTAGAACCATCCAACTTCGGGAATGCAAATGGCGAAGATTCCGCCGGCATATTCATCTTCCGATCTGCTTTATAGACTTCACAACAAACAGGCAAAATCCTTTCCGTTTACTTTAAACAGCACTGCTTCAAACTGCATCTGGCAATCATCAGTACGGGATCGCACGGCCCATAACCATTGTTGGCATGTCGTGAGTGTAAATTGCAGAGTAACGCAGATACCAGGCAGTTTAAAATACAAAAGAGCTTTAATCCAGTTTACTTTAAAAAAAAGGACATGCTGCTGTCTTGCAGCTTACACACTCACTGACAGCCATCCATTCGACTGACTGCTTGACTGCTTGCTTTAAAACACAAATGAACAATATATATATAGATTGTAACAACCAATCAACTTAGACTAGTGCCGTAACTTCGGCTACGTCACGAAATAAACCAATGAGATGCGTTTCATTCAGTGACTGAACAAGTTCATTTGAATTCCAACAAATCCGTTCATTCCCGCGATCAACGATCTCAGCATTTGTCGAAGTTGACCAGTGGTGTAGTCGTAAATTAAGCAGCGCCGGAACGCTCTGACCTGGTGGTATTGTTGGGGGAGGGTGATGGCCCAGATAGCAAAGAAGGTTGCCATTTCACTTTCCATAGGCCGTTTCGGAAACCATCGCCGCAAGGTTTTCATAGAAAAGCTTTTTATGATCTACCTCACCGACAAGGTTTGAACGACAAGTCCGCGAACTCATTTTCGCGCAAACCGTTTCGGAAGCCATTCTCGCAAAATTACGTCGGAAAGCTTTTTATGAACCACCTGTCCCGTCGCGTGTAGCTCCGTCCGGTATAGTGGTTATTGCGGTTGCCTTCCAACTCTATGAACGTGGGTTCGATCCCCGTTTCGGAGGAATTTGAAGTTATGTCACAATCTACAACGAAATCGTACAAGTAAGTTCAATTAAAAATTAGATTAATTGAAATTAATGATTAAGTTTTGATTAATTATGATTCCTAATTGATCGGATTAATTAACATTCCAGATAACTCTAAGTTAGACTAAGATGACGTCAGATAGAATGTGGATAAAAAAAGGGAATTGGTCCCCTCTGTAGGAGCACGGCTTCGAAGGGTGCTATTTTGTCCGCCGAAGGGGGGCTCTTAACAACCTTCTGAAAGGACCGAAACAAGCTTGTAATAACAGCTTGGGGAAATCTTACTGAAAGCCTTGTTCCTTGTTGACTAGCGAACCTTTCCGGTACCTTGCCGAAAGGTTCAATCCTTGTCATGGAAACCTTTGTGACAACCCTTTACCCTTGCTGACGACAAGGTTTCCAAAACCTTTTAGATGAGCTTTCTTTGCTATCTGGAGGGTAAGTCGGGGGTCATTTCATAATATTTTTTTTTTTTACATTTGAAATCTATAATTATTTTATCTAGGTTTTGATATTGCTAAATAATGAAACCTCAAGACTTTTCAGTTATTATTTTATGTTTGATGAAGCATTAACATATAACTATAGCAAAAAGCATGACGATAATGAAGATGTTAAATAATTATTTTTAAAAAAAATGTATGCTGACTTCAAGTTATGTTAAAATTAATTGATAATTAAGTAAGTAAATTAAGTAATAAAATCATGGCATTGATAAGTAATATGGAAAATTTCATGAGTGTTCAGAATCGAAGCATAAAATACAATTAAATATTTGCAACCTAAATGCTTTTAACCCCTTCCCACCCTCACTTGCCACTTAATTACTTTAAATATTTATCATATTTTCGAGGATAAGGATTAGACAAAGACCGTGTTGACTAAAGGACACATCTTACAATTTTTTGCTTATTGATTTCTTAAAGAAAAAACAGTTCCGGTGCGTTCCGGCTCCACAACACCCTTGAAATTGATGGTCTGCCCTTGCGATAAGAGTCGTCAACATTGGTACGTCCGAAAATGTTGCGACACTTTACGTGATATGATGATGATTGATGATATGCGATATTGTATTTTCATTATACATTTAGCGCAATTGCCGATAAATTTCAGTCCAGTTACTACAAAAAACGAGCCAATGCTCACATTTTCAAACTGGAGGTCACCTAGAACTGCCAAGACTTCCAAAAGACTGATTGTCAGCAAACTAACAAAGACTGCTACATTGAAGTTGTTATGCCACGCGCTGCAGATACGTGTCTGCAATGTTGTCACAAAGAATGAACAAAATACACTTTTAGCAATATTTTTTACGAAAGAGTGCAACTAACTTTTTGACTGACCTACATGTAAACGCTCATTGTTAGCTGTAAAAAAGAATGAAAATCGCTAAATCAGCTACCGATGTTAAAGAATCTCATATAAAGATTTGATCAAAAATAAATGAGAAAAGTAGGAAGAAAACATTTTTTGGATTCGATCCCATCTTCAAACGGCCTATTCATTTCACTTCATTATACCAATAAGAAAATACCAGTTCTATAGATAATAATCCATACAAATGTAGCAAACAAAAAATAAAATTTTGATCTTTTTTTTGTATTTTCCATACGATTTTTCGTAAATATTCTTCCTGCCTGTTAAAAGCGGGCAACACAAGCGGAAGTGTTATCTTCTCGATTTTCTCGTAGACTTTCACAATATGGCACATTTTGTGTTTTACTTCGTCAAATAGTGAAGAGAATCGAGTATATAATGTTACAAAAGTCTTTCTGAGGGTGTATGGTGTAAACAGTCCAACACGCAGGATAATGGAGAATGAAGGTTTATTTGCAAATATGCAGGAAAACACGTAGCACAGGTACAGGAAACAATAGTTCTTGCACAGATTACGAATGTAAACAGACAACAATTCACAGGTAATAACAGTTCAGCACTTTGATATTTAACAACACAAACATTCAGCAAATAACTAGTAACGACAATAACTGCACTTTCAATAGCGCTCAGCTCGCACTGCGGACGAAACTCTAAAGTCGTTCCCAATGGATCAACGCAACCCGCTCGGCGTCTAACAGCTTACTAGTAGCTCGCACAGCGGATAGAACTCCAAAGCGATCCCAGTCGATCAACATTCCCTCCTTCATCCAGGTGCTCTCCTTATATAGTCTCCCGCGGCAGGCCGTGACGTCACATGGAATCATCTAGTACATTCAAGCGTATATCCTCTGCTAATAGAAATATCGAGAAGATTCCAGCACCTTTGAGATCCCATATTTCGTCGCCATGTCGCCAGATTTGTCGCCAAGGTCAGGGGTCTAGACGTGGCTGCTGTCGTTCATCTCATACTTACCCCTGTAAAACTCTCTTCTCAACCATAAGACTCACATTGCTGGGAAGCGACTTTCCATGTTTGTAACACTATTTTAGATCTTTTCCCCTTGAACGATTGGGCCCAAAATTTTCCACAGATCTACAATTTTTGGTTCAAGAACACATACTAAATTTCGTTTATCTGGCTTGTTGAGTTTTTCAGTTATCACGTTCATATACTCATATACGCATGGTTGCCATGCGTCCCGTATAAAAGGAACTGTCACCATAGTTCACTACTCACTCCCGTATTACTATTTGTCCCGTTTTCTCCCTAAACTCTCCGTGAGATGCCAGGGACTGGTTGACTCTCGACCAAGTTCCTGAATGGGAAGAAACAGTACGTACTACTGCATATTTATAAGTAACAAACATTAATATTAGCAACCTGAGATTCTATTCAACCATTTTACGTATCTAAAAGGTTATTTTGTGAAAAATAATACCAACAAAATTTGCTAAGAAACTATGAAATTGAGTGAACGCCAAGTTTTGGCAATCCTACACCGCCACATTACGGTAACCCTGTTCGGCCTCGGAGAGGAAGACGCCATGTTGAGAAGAGGAGTTTTGGTGGTCAACGAGTGTAAACGCATGTAAGAACGGGAACTTCTGTTCGCGCGGACCGGGTGGTCTTAGCGAGTGGCTGGCTAAAGTTTGCCGGGCCTGACTTAAGAACATGGTTCGGTCCGCCAAGTTGAATTTTCCCCTCGCCAAATTGATTTCTCGCCAAATGTGGTAACCTTCTTCATTTTGTTGGCAACCCTAAAACTTTGCTAGAATTTCTAATTTGTGCCAGAATTTGAGAAAATTCATGCTAAATTTCATACAATTTTATGCACGATTTGCAATTTTATGCACGATTTGCAATTTTATGTACTATTTCCAATTTTATGTACTATTTACATTTTTTGCCATGGCTGTCATTAGAATCGCCGCCATCTTGAAACCATGCAAGATGGCGGATATTTGGCGACTTTTTGGATGGTTGGCGCGATTTCGCAGTTTGGCGAGAAACCGCACCATGTTCTTAAGTCTTACCAGACACTGGTCTGAAGGATCGGAAATGTGTTTGATTTTGAATTCACAGCTGAGGTTGTGTTGGAAAATATATGCTTAATCATCACGTAAATAGAATTCATCATTTTTGTGTGCTTCGTTGTCCGTGTCCCATAGAATAAGCAAATAAATAACTGGGATTAAAAGTCTTTAATCTTTTTATTGTCTCCATCCCTCACATCAAAAGAAATCCCACGCCAGGATCGTTTTACAGTATGGAAATAAATGGTTGAAGTTTTTCCAGATACAAAGTATATTGATGAGTAGCCATCCCTGATAAAGCTATCTGAATACGCATTCGCCATTCCAACCTACAATACAAATGAGGAGAGAATATTCCCTAATGCCAACTCAATGGTCGGACGAAAGAAACAGGCTGTCAGTGGAGACAACTGAAGCAATTTTGATTTACCATCGTAATTTTAAAAAGACTTGCGCCCAATTTTATAATTATGAGGAAGAAGAAAATGATATAATTAAGAAGGTAAAATCAATTTCAAAAAAAGGATTGGTCTAAAAAGGATTAGCCTCGCATCTTTTTTATTATTCTACGTGCTCATTTTATTAGATTTTCTGAACTTCATTGATTTTTTAACACAGTAAAATAAATCATTGCCAACCCACTTTTTTCACGTTTTATTTATTTATGCGGGACATTTAAGTGCTAAATAAATAAAACGTGAAAAAAAGTGGGTAAGTAATGATTTATTTTACTCTGTTAAAAAATCAATAAAGTTAATGAAGTTTAAGCAATCTAATAAAATGAAAAGGTAGAATAATAAAAAAGATGCCAGGCTAATCTTTTTTTGCCCAGCTATATTTTAAAGTTGATTTTGCTTTCTTAATTATATCATTTTCTTCTTTCACATAGTTATAAAATTGGGCCCAAGTCATTTCAAAATTATAATAAAATCTAATAAAAGATGCAAGGCTAATCCTTTTTAACCCAGTCATTTTTTGAAGTTGATTTTACCTTCTTAATTATATCATTTTCTTCTTTCTCATAATTATAAAATTGGGCGCAAGTCTTTTTAAAATTATGATAACAAATCAGAATTTCTTCAGTTGTCTCCAATGCCCTGAATCAATGTTTGGCAATTATGGCAACCCTACGTATACGGAATACAACACACAATCCACCAGTTGATGGAGTTGGTCCAAAATTTGATTCAGATCAACAATTCTGGTGATCCATCCATCTGTCAAATTTCATCTATCTAGTTTGTTAAGTTTTTGAATTATAGTGTTGACATGTGCATTGACGGACTTCCCTTTGAGGGATTCGCTCAAAATTCGATGCAGATTAACAACTTTGCTGTAAACACCACATACCAAATTATATTCGTTTAGTTTTTCCTGAAAGTGAGTTATTGTGTTCACAAACAGAAGACAGACTTAATTCCAGAAATGTGTTTCTCGGATTCAGAGAGGTTTAGAACGTGGAAATTCATCAAAATCTCGAGGGTAGAATTTCTTGACGATTAAAATGCTTTCTCTTTGTATATGAACCGGCGGGAGTGTTCTCCCCTAAACTTTCTCGTATACTTCCCCAAAAAAGTGCCGTTTCTCCTTCCCCCGCGTGGTTAAAAAAATTCGAACCTACTATTATCCAGAATCCAATGACTATCAGAAGGTTTTTCATTAAAAAAATATCTAGGTAAAGAATCAAATTCAAAGAGATGCGTACCGATTTTCCGCTCTTGACGGCTTAAGGACAAACTGACGTAATTCGCTCCATAGCTTTCGCGTGCACAGAAGATTGCTTCCAGTACGCAAGCGCGTGGAGATACGGATTCTTTTCAATAGCAAATTATACAGACCGACAGACAGTCAACCCTTTGATGGATTTGGCCCAAACTTTTATACGGACCTACATTCATGATGATAAAACTGTGTACCACATTTTATCCATCTAGCTATTCAAGTTTTTGAGTTACAGTGTTCACATGACTGCCGACATATAGACAGACAGACTTCCCGCAGACGGATTTTGTCCAAAATTTGATAGAAACCTACAAATTATGTGTCAAGATCACATACCAAATTTCATCCCCGTAGCTCTTATAGTTTTCGAGTTATCGTGTTCACAGACAGGCATAATTCCAAAATTGTGTTTTTCGGACTCGGGGAGGTATGAAACGTGGAGATTCGTCAAAATCTCGAGTTTTTGACGATTACAATACTTTCTCTTTGTATATTTCGTATACGAGAAAGTAAAATGTAAGAAACAGTGTTGGGCGACGAAACAGCGTTAACCAGTTTAGTCAATAAAAAAAAATAAAGGAAAACTAAAACCGAAAAAAAATGTTGGCATCTTGACGAAAAATCTCAACATAAACTTAAATGCTTGAGAATAAAAAGAAAAACAAACATGTACTTTTACGGTTCTTTTTCCTTTATTATTCTTTGAAAGCCAAATTATATTAAATTACGCTACAGTGAATAAAGAGCTGCATTAAAAATAGATTACTAAACATCTTTTTCCAGCTGAGTTGCACGTCCTACTGAGTCAATAAAACTTCTGTTTTGGTTTGACGGTAATTTTGGTATTGTTGTTAAAAAGGGAACGTCCGTTTATCTAATTATAGCGAAATTTGTTTTCTTTGAATGAAAAATGGTGATCCCTGTATTTACACTGAGAGGTTATTCACATTTTAAAAGCTTTAAAGTATTACTTTGCCATTCGAATAATGTACTGATGTTTTTTTTGTTCCAGTTCCGTTGTATTTAAAAATAGATCCTGAATATGGATGAAAGAGTCTTGAATTTTAGTATAGTAAAACTTTGATTAACCGTCATCATCCGGCCATGGCCGGACCATTAAATTCTTTATAAAAAGCATTTATCCGGAAAAAAATGGAAAAAAATGTTGTAACAATAGATAAAGTTTAAGTCTATTTAAATGACTGCAAGAAAAAATTCAATTATCATCAAAGAGAAGAAAAAATCTTAGAACGTGGTTCAAAGAATCTAAAGAAAGTTTTTCTAAGGAAATTATGATTGTTGCTGATTTTTCATATAATGACAATATAAAAGTAAAGTGAGTGGATAAAAATATTTAGATCAACTCCACATACTATCAGGAGCATATTTTATCAACAATCTTCAAATATGAAATAACATCTCTTTACCACAATGCCATAAATCAGTAGAACTGCACTAAAACAAAGCAAGCAATCGGAAATCACAATCCATTGTTAATTTCCTGGAAGAAATAGAACAAGAAGTCGGTATTAAGACTAACCTTTAATGATATTCCTGGTAAATAGTTCTGCACAACCCATGAGTTTTTGAGATTTTGAACTTTTAAAAACAGCATTATCCAAACATCGATCTACAACTTTTTCTGGACTTTGGAAATCTTTTGAAGACAAATGGGACAAAATACCTCCTCCGATACCACAAAAATCATTATTGTCATGGAAGTTACGATGTAGAAAGATAGTTAAGAATACGGCTTATCCAATTGAACATTTCAAACACAAAAAAATATGTAAAATAGTTCTTGAAATGCTATAAAAATTGTTCTAAAAATGTGCGAGCACCCTTCTGAATAATGTTCTGATAACAGAACCTCTTAAAGCTTACGTAACTCGTAGATCTCTTTGGTTCTTTCAAACCGAAACATCGTGGCCCCTAGGGAAAATTTTTGTTTCATATGAAAGCTTATGACGTCTAGATATGTCATCAAGGATCGTCTGCCCCCTACCAACCCCCATAACGAAATCGAAAAAAACATATAGAGAATGTATGGTGGAGAAGTGTTTTTTCTGATTTCGTCTGAAATGAAGGTGGTGGGGGCAGGCGACCTTTGATGATATATCTAGACGTCATGTTTCTGCAATTAAAAAAATTGTCAAACTGTCCAGAAGTTGTTGCTATGAACTGCCAAAAGGTTTTTCCCAGAGGAATGTATGCTACAGAGGAAAGAGTTTTTTCTGACTTGTCTGAAAATGGGGTGGTGGTGGGCAGGTATGATCCTTGATGACATATCTAGACGTCATAAGCTTTCAATTAAAAAAAATTGCCGAAACTGTCCGGTAGTTGTTAAGGGCGAACTACAAAAAGGTTTTTTCCGGTAGAAATGGAATAGAGGGAAAAAGAGAGTTTTTCGATTTCTGTCTGAAAATGGGGTGGTGGTGGGCAGGCGATCCTTGATGACATATCTAGACGTCATAAGCTTTCAATTAAAAAAAAATTGTCGAAATCCGTCCGGTAGTTGTTGCTGGCGAACTGCCAAAAGGTTTTTTCCCGTAGAATGTACAGAGGGAAAGAGTTTTTTCGATTTCGTTCGAAAATGGGGTGGTGGTGGTTTGCAGGCGATCCTTGATGACATATCTAGACGTCATAAGCTTTCATATGAAACAAAAATTGTCAAAATCGGTCTGGTGGTTGAGGCTGGCGGACTCGGTGAAGAATTTTTTACCAAATTATTTTAAATATATAGATTACTGATTTATGAAAAACGTTATCATGCTATGATGTTTCAGACTACAGGTTTTTATTTTCAATATGACATAAGCTTCACGCGGTCAAAGAAAGGTTTTTAAAATATTCATTCCATTTTACTGATAAATTAGATATGTAAACATGATTGTGAAAAATATTAAATAATTATAATTTACCGATGAATCGTCTCATTCAGATTACTTCTAATAAAGATAATTTATATGCAGTAGAACCCCGCTAATCCGAAATTCCGGTTAATCCGAACCGATTTTATTTTCGAAAATTATATGTAATTGAAAAGATTACCTGAAAAGATTTAAATATAAGTACTAAAAATAAAAAAGTACTTTTTCAGCATGCATAATTTTGTACACATTGTAGAAACTAATGCAAATCGCCCTAAAATAAGGTCACTTCATACAGGAGCACATCCAATATTCTAATGAAAAGGAGAGACATATTCTCTTTCTATTGCTTTTGAATAAAAGAATTCAAGACATAGTAGTACTGAGTACTTATAGCTTACATTTTTTTAGCACACATCTTTTTCTTTTCTATTTTTATCGGAATTTCGGGTAATCCGAATTTTTTGTAATCCGAACAGGCACCGGTCCTAATTAGTTCGGATTAGCGGGGTTCTACTGTATTTCTAACAAAAAAGTGATTTCTAACAAATTTAACTGAAAGAAGAGAATAAAAAGCACCTCACGAAAATAAAACCTATAGATGTTTCTCGGATTCCGAAACCCTCTACGCTTTGGCGCATACGCCGGGCGGAGTTGATTTCACCAAAATAGGGGAGAACTGAGAAATGGAGGGGGAGATATTTACATTTTACTTAGCGTGACCTAAGAAAAAACTCCGGAAATGAGCTCATCGCATTCAGTGCCCGTCACCCCTTTCCAGAGTTAAATCGTCCAAAAGTGCTAGTCTTGGTGTTTTGAAACGATCAGTTCTCGCTATTTTCCGTAACGAATAAGAACAATTTTGAAAAGAATAATTATCTGTTCGTTCAAAGAACAGAGATATTTATTCGCTTCCTTACCTCACGCGAACATATTTAAGATTAACAGCTTGAAAATGGGTTTTGTATGTTGGCTAATTGAATATATTCTGACATATGTCACTGTCTATATATGCAAACTGTTGTCTATCATATATTTTAGAACTTAAAGCTATTCTGTTCCCCGTGTCTATATCGCACTGGTCAAATTCCGAAATAGAACTATGTTCTAAAATGTAAGAAAATAAACAATACTGCTGTAATAATCATACTAGAGCGTTCGATTCGAAGTAGCATTTCTTTAGAGGATAACAAGTTCTAAATCCGAGAGAATATCTTTTCTTCTATTTTTCAGGAAGTCAAGGATCTCTTTTCTTTAGACAACTGTATTCCTTACTGACCATTTATTCTTGATAAAAATGCATTATTTTTGAGAAACGGATCCTTTTTGAGAGGAAACAGAATCTTTTTTTTTGAATTGGAGGATGTCTTCGTGATTGTAGATTAGCTGTTTGCTTTATCCAAAGTACCCATTCTTTTATATTTTTCCTTCTCTTCCCAGTGATGTTTCAATGCATCGCTGAATTTCTAAAGCTCATGGTCAATAAATCTTCAGAAATATATTTTTTGTAGGTATTATTCTCTTTTAAACATATCGGCTTTATTTTTGAGATTCTTCCTTAAGTCGCTTAGCAGAATTTCGATCAGAAATGCATAGCAGAAATCTCCTCTTTCAGACCTTCTTATATCTCATACTTTCGAAATTCCACGGCTAAGCAAAATATGTATGTCTGTAAGAGTATGTTAGCAAAATATAGCATTGTTGCTAAATTTGCAAGTATTTGTAGATAGTTATAAATACAGGGTTAGCCTAAATGATTCATCGGGTTTCAAAGGACTGTTTATTCAAAGACGGGTGATACATGAAAAGATACATAAACTCCCCAAGTTTCTGATACATACTACAAATGACCAGGTGCAGCTTTTCCGTATTTGCGTGGGAATGCACGCTGAACGCTCGTAACCGAAGAACACTTCGCATATTCCAACACACAAAAACTCTTCTCCTGCATTGCCGCCATCTTGTACAGTGCTGCTGCAGGCCTGCCATCTAGCGAGCACGCGAGCCACGAGGCGGGTTTTTAAACTTGGGGAGTGTATGTATCATGTCATATATCACCCGTCTTTGTAGATCGTATACCTCTCAATACACAGTGTTTTGAAACCCGATGAATCATTTAGGCTAACCCTGTATATACGAGGGGTATTTTTTTCAATCTCCGATGGGGCATAAAATAATAACAAGAAGATCATTAACAAAATGGTTTTATTATCAGGAGTCAAATACAATTAAAGTTACCCTTCGACATTGTCACCGTGAAGATTGACACATCTGCTAAACGGGACATTCACCAGTAATCCACTCCATTTTTTTTGGAACACAGTGTGCCAAAAAGCTTCGTCAATGTAAGAATGCGATGAAAAATGGAGTAGTCCAGGAAAACAGTTGGATTTTCATTTGGTTTGATATTTTTTCGGCGCATTAGGCCATAAAACTGAAATACGATAGTCAGCCTCTGTCCCAAAAATGAAAACCGCAAAATGGGGACGGGGGAGCGTGAATGGCATTCATTCTGGAGAAATCAAGGCGAGGAGACCCATTTTGAAATGGGAAGGGAAGGAGGTTTAGTAGCATAGGGGATCGATTGTCCAGATATGATGTGTTTCCATTTGGTATAGTCTGACCTTTAAATGGCCCACCAAATTTTATAAGCTGAAAATAGAAACGGTCTTCTCTTGAATCTCTCCAAATGGATTGGTTTAGGTTGGGTTGGATGGATGGTCAATGCCCAATTTTATAAGGGTGGACGAGATTTTCAAAACCCTCGTCATAGAAGCTTAAAAACAATCAACTAGAAAAAGTAGAATAAATTTAACTTAAACTTTAAACAGAAACAACAAAATAACAATAACAAATTTATACAATGTTTAAGTAGTGCGCAATTGCAGCCGCATACAAAAAACAAAAATCAATGGAAATCAAAATCATTCAAAGAGAGCAAAAATCCAAGATAAACCCCGAGAGAACAGAGCCAAACAAACAAGGAATCCATTCTAGTCCATTTTATCAAGGGCTAAGAACTTTACTCAAAATGGATTCAAAATATTTGGGAAATTTTTCTGTAAGAAGCTTGCACCACACCAAACATAGCCTCTCTTAACCCGCAATTTCCCAACAAAATACAAAGGAGATCAGTACCATCTAAAAAGAATTATTTCAAAAGAAAAAGGAAAACCGAACATAAACATAAAAACACTAATGAGATTGATTTAAAATATCATTAGTGTTCGGGCTGAAAAACCGCCTTCATAAAAATAAGCTTACCCCACGCTTAGAATAGAGAAAAAATGTCCTCACGTTATCACAAATCCACGCTAATTTTCCGCCAAAATAAGTAATTAGCCTTTTTTTAAAGAAACACTAGAAACATGGCGCCATCTGTATTCGAAAAGACAAAACAGAAGGAGGAAAAACAAGAATGTTAGGGAATGAAACTATTTAGACGTATTAATAAAAAAGCCTTTAGTTTCCATCTATGCCTCAATGAATGTGAAAGAATTTTTTTTATATATATTCCAGACTGCTTTCAAGGATAGGATCTTTAATGCCATGAATATTAAAAGGGAAATGGTTATCGTTGAGATTCTTTAAAAAAACATTGGAAGCCATTAAAAAATCATTTCTATTATTGCATATTTTTTTAATTCTGTTAGCTTGACTAAAAATTGCGTTTCTAAAAACCCTAGAATCTCTATTGGAATGATAATCACAAAGATTTTTACGCTTGAAATTAAATTCAGTTCTTTTATCTCTTCATAGAAGTTTGCACCCAGCGTGTTGAGATAGATCTCTTCGGAACCCTGAAGCTCTTCGTAGGAGCGGAAGCGCTGTCTTCCCAGACACGTCTTCAGCTCTCGAAAAAGGCGGAAGTTACTTTCGTCTCTGTCTCGAAACATTCGGTCAAGTCTCTGAAGAATTTCACAAGCGACAGACTGGCGTGTCTTCCCAGACATGTCTTCAGCTCTCGAAGAATCCGAAAGCTACTTTCGTCTCTCTCTTCTCTCGAACCATTTTTACAAAGTAGCTTAAGAAGAACTTCACAAGCTACAGACTGGCGCGTCTTCCCAGACATGTCTTCAGCTCTCGAAAAAGATCTGAATTTTCTTTCGTCTCTCTCTCAAACCATTCTGCCAAGTCGCTGAAGGAGAACTTCACAAGCTACAGACTGGCGTGCTTGTCCACATTGACCGGAGGTTGGAAAAAAACCCCTCGTATTTTTGTGTGTGCCGAATGTTATTTGCTAGAAATTTTAGAAGTCATTTTTTTGTTTTATATTATCGCTTACTTTTAATTAGCTGCAAGTTATTCTTGTTTATACTGTGATCCCCTGGTCAAGTGCAACTTAAAGAAGTCTTTAATGAACTGTTAATGAGCCAAAATTTGGCGCAATAGTGAAAAATAGTGCGCATTTGGCGACGAACCATATAGAAACTTCTCAAAGATGAAAGTGGAATGTCAGACTTATCTTGATATCTCTAGCTTAAAAACAATCAACTAGAAAAATTAGAATAAATTTAAAAATAAAATTACAACTTAAATTTTAAACAAGTACAACAAAAATTTATTTATTAACAATAAAATTTAGAGAATAAAATTTAGAAAATAAAATTTAAACACTGTTTAAGTAGCGCGCAATTGCAGCAGCAAAACAAAAGCAAGAGAACAAAATCAATATCATAAAAAGAAAGCCAAAAAAAAAAAAAAAAAAAAGATAAACTCAGAAAAAAGAAACAAAAAGCAAACAAGGAATCCACACTAGTTCATTTTTTAAAGGGCTAAGGACTTTATTCGAAATGGATTCAAAATAATAGTTGGGAAATTTTTCTGTAAGAAGCTTGCATTACGCCAAACACAGCTTCTCTTAGCCCGAAATTTCCCAAACAAAAGACAAAGGAGATATGTACACCAAAAAGCATATTTTCAAAAGAAAGAAAGAAGAAAAAAAAAACAAAGATCAAAACCCTAATAAGGTTGATTAAAATTATCAGCCATCTGGCTATTTTAAAATTAGCCATCATAAATAAAAATTTACCTATGCCCAAGTTGAGAAAAAAGTTCTTCACGTAATCACAAACCCACGCTAACTTTCTTTTAAAAGGAGGTATTATCAAATTATTATTAAAGAAACGCTAGTTCCATGGCGCCATCTACATTCGAAGAAACAAAACAGAAGAAGTAAAAACAGGAATTTTTTAGAGAATGGAACCAATTTAGACATATTAAGAAAAAAAAATACCTCAAGATGTAAATCTTATATCTTTTAAGTAGTCTCCTTATATTTTTAAATTTTAAGTTGACCATAAAAAGTTTTTGTAACATTTCTTTACGAGTGATTTATTTAATTGCATGAAATTGCGGTTAGTAGTGCATTAAAACAAACACGTGACGTTTTTTTAAAAATTTTCTGCATTCATTTTGTAGCAGTCTCTTGAATTTTTAAACTGTTTTTATTACAAATCGCTGAGCCAGAGGATGATAAATCAGTAAAACATCAATTAATAACAAATATCAGAAGTTAAGGTTAAATTACATGTGGCAGCCATGTCACTCCAAAATATGTCTTTATCTGTGATCGCGCAGATTAAAGTTTCCGAGACTTTGTATTAACGAAACCAATAGCTTTTAACTATTGTTACAAATCTGTAAAACTCTCTTTACAACCATAAGACTACCATTGCAGGGAAAACGGTTCATAATCGGAAACCGATCACAGTTCTACGTAATGAGACTGCCGGGATGTGCAGTCTTTGAAGAGGAGGGCAGTGTAACGTATCTGTAAATCAGTTTTCCATGCAGAGTTAGCCTTGTGGTTGGAAAGAGAGTTTTATAAATTCGTAACACTATGCATATTTTATAATAACTCTATAAAATATGTATAGAGTTTTAAGATAACGAAGGACT
Source organism: Araneus ventricosus (assembly GCA_013235015.1). Lineage (NCBI taxonomy): Eukaryota > Metazoa > Arthropoda > Arachnida > Araneae > Araneidae > Araneus > Araneus ventricosus. Next base: position 3,586 of record BGPR01024060.1, on the reverse strand, counting down.
GATTTTTCATGAAACAGTGTTTTTAATATTATCCTTTTGGCTCTTGCAGGTAGCATTTAAGTGTGTCCTGGATATTCTTTTCTTCTTCGACATTCCGACAAAAGGTAGAGGATATTGTTACAGGAAAAGGGGAGAGAATTTAATATAATACAAAAATATCTCTCATCGGGCTTTTGCACAAGGCTGTGTTGGAAATTCGGTAATAAAAAAATTGGCAAAGCATGGCTTAGAGGGATTCTTAGTATAAAACTCGCAATCGATTTTAATCAGAATAGAGCGTTTGATATTTCCTTTCCTAAATGTGTCAAATGTGCTTTTTCCTCATGGTTAAAATTGCTTTGGTGACAAAGATTTACCGTCTAAGAAACAGAAGTAAGTTTTTCTGATCAAATTACGATACGCAGTGTGTTTTCTTTTTGAAAAGAATTTTGTTTTCCTGTGGATTGCGTATTCTTTTATTAAAATGTGACAAAAATACTTTAAAATAAACTTTTTTCATATTTCAAGTACTAAGAACCAGAGTAAACCAGCTCACAATTTTCGCTAAACTGAGCTAGTCATTATATTTTATAAACATTTAAGATGAACAATTTGACAGGCGCTGCCATCTAGTATAGAACAGTTAAAATTCTTTTGATCCACTCTAGTTTTGATAGAAAGCATGTTTACCATTTCGCCATGGTACCAGGAACAGATCAGCGACAATTGTGAATCGGTCAATTCTGGTTCTGAATGCCTCATATCATGTAGTATAAATTTGCATTGTTAACATTGTCCTTTCATTATGAGACTGACTGCTAATGTTAATGCCTATTGCACGTTAAATGATACGAAGAGGGTCAAACCGTCCTGCCGCCTGTGTGGTGTGGAAATTTGGAATGGGAGATGCCTGCCCAAGTGTCGTCCTTGTCATCTGACGGGGTTCAAAATTACGAGGTCCGTACTCAAGTAGCCCTCGTGTAGCTTCAAATCGGGAGGTTGATGTAACTAAACTAAAACCAGGGTAAACTATTTTTGATATTTTATTCAAAAATCGTACTATCGATAACGTGGTGAAGTTCTTATTCTTAAATAAAGTTTCCCCCCTTTTTGTAGTTGGACTAGTGCGATGTTGGTAAAAGCAGTTTTTTAATAAAAAAGATAAATAAACGCTTCAATTTTATCTTTTGGATATCATTTATTATTAGGGATTATTTATTATTCAAAATTCAAACGCGAAAAATAGAAACATCTCGCAAAATTACTCAAGTTCAGTAGAAAAAGACTTTGAACTCTATTTTGATACATAAAACATGGCATACGTATTTTGTTTCAAGTGCAAACTGAGTACATCTTTTTTCTTTCAAAAAATTACTGATGATTCTCGGATTCCGAAACCCTCCGCGCTCTCGCGCATGCGCCGGGCGGAGTTGATTTCATCAAAATACGGGTGGAGTGAAAAATGGAGGGGGAGATGTTTACATTTTACTTAGCATGGCCTAACAAAGATCTCCGGAAATGCGTTCATCTTACTCATTTCCTGTCACCCCATTCCGGAGTAAAATCGCCCAAAAGTGCTAGTCTTGGCATTTCGAAACGATCAGTATCTGATTATTGTTTTAGCTAACTACGTTCGGACATTCTAGAAGCAACATTTTCGTAACAAATATTCCTGAACATGTTTGGTTTAATTTAGTTTAGTTATATTAAAATCCCGTTTTGAAGCAACACGAGGGCTATTTTCGAACGGACCTCGTCATTTGGAACCTCGGGCAGATGACGAGGACGACACCTGAGGTGGCACCCCCTTTCCAAACTTCCACACCACACCAGCGGAAGGACGTTTGGTCCCCTATGTATGATTTAGCGTACAACAGGCTCACACACATAGCGGATCTTCAGTGGAATCGGGTTTCGCACCTTTTAACCTCAGGCCCCGAAGCCGAAACCTTACCACTAGGCCACTGCTGCCACCCTGAGGCTGTTTGGATAACAAAATAATATCAATCTGCGTGACGTCACAGTCAGATGACAAACGTAACTGCGCATGTCAACATCAAAATCCCAATTATTATTTTGAATCCATTTCGAATAGTTCTTAGCCCTTGAAAAAGTGGACTAAAATGGATTCCTTGTTTGTTTTTGGTTTTATTCGATTACGTCTGAGTTTATTTATTTATTTTTTTGCCTATCTTTGTATTTTCATTGTTCTCTGTTTTTTGTTTTACTGCTGCAATGCTTAAACATTGTATAGTTTTTATATAATTTTTTTCTAAATTTTATTCTATAACTTTTATTGTTTATAAATAAAAATAATTTTGTTGTTTTTTTGTTGTTTTAAGTTTAAGTTAAGATTCTATTTAAAAATATTTCTAACTTTTCTAGTTGATAGTTTTTAAGCTCAACATCAAATTACATATCCTCTTACGTTATGCTATGACACCTCGTCATTTCCACACTGTAAAATGCATAAGGAATTCCAGAATTAAATTGGGGCGACGCATTTAATGCTTATAAAATACAACACAATAAATATTTTTCGTTGAAATGGGCACACTATTCAGTACCTTGACCATCAGTTCCTTAGGAATCATCAGAAAATTCCAAGGAACTCTAAATGGCGTGTCCAAAACTAAAAGGCTGTGGAACACTTACCTTCGAGTGTTTACAAAAGATTCTTTTGATTAAAATCAATTAATAAGGCTTGCCTTTGATCTGAGAATTCCAATATGTTGATATAAGTTTCCATAGAAATAACCTTTCGAAAAAGAAGAAGGTCGAAGCGCCTTGGATTAGTTACAGCAAAAGATCAAACACGTGCTGGATAAAATTTCGTGTGAAAAGCTTATCATCCATGAAAGCAAATCGATCAAGATATTTTCTTCCCAATAAATGACTTCTACAAACAGTTTATGAATATTTAATGCACCTTCTTTTTTCTCCTTTATTGAATATTTTGCGACAGAATAACCATTCAGATATATTTTAAGTGATTCAATTTGTTTAGTATCTTTGGTGTTAACAAAAATTTGGGACTTTGAGGGGTGGAAGTTAGTTGTTTCAGAAGCGAGCAGTGCGGCAACAGATAGCAAATAAATAAATAAAATACACAGTAGCATACAATGAAATAAAAAAATAAAAGCCTAACTTCTAAAAAACAAAAAATATATCACATTTAGGGTCAGTTGTTAAACTTGCTTCAATTTATGCTTCTGAAATGCTTCTCAACTACTAAATGATGAGGATTTAATGCCTTTTTGACGTAAACTTACGCCTCTCCATAGTGGTCTAATGGTGTGTCGGGAAAGGAAAAAATTATGAAACCTTTAGCGCTAAAGTTATACGCTTATAGTTCCGCAGCCAAATAGCACAGAGAGTTGGTTTTAGTTTCATTTAACAGAGAAAGGTAGACATTGAAGATTGCAAGAAGAATTTTAGAATTTGGAATTATGGTTTAGTCACAGTCGAGTTGCAAATTTGGTGAAAATCACAACAATTTTGATGATGAAATCTAAAACATTCTAGATTTTAATACGAATATGTTCGAGTACATAGCCCTCGTAAATCAAATGAAAGCACAAAATTCGATTACCTTGAAAATACCGCG
>BGPR01024059.1:0-23629 GCA_013235015.1 Araneus ventricosus | reverse complement strand
TTGCTTGGTGATTGCGTTACATGATGATTGAAAAGAGGAAGTTGTAACCATCGCAGGAGTTAAGTAGTATGTAGAAAGGAGGGGAATCCCGAAGGCGTTAGAGCGTTGAATACTGGATATCAGCGAGTTCAAGTGAGTCAATTATGTGCTAGAGCTATAGAAATAATTTTACGAATTAAATTTTGAGTTCTGTTTTAATAATTAGAAGTGTTAACTTTAATTATATATGACCTGCAAAATCGGTAGTATTGAATGACATTCTAATCGAAACTGAGAATGTATTCGGGCCACTGGCACTAAGTATCGCTTATGAGATTCTGAAACACATTATTCAGTGTGAGTGAAACGTCATCTCTTTGTTGTAATTAGGAATAGCTGAAGACAGACACTCCATTCTCAAGTTTATATCGCAAACAGTGCTCAAATCTCAGATCTACATTACGTTTATCCTAGTCTGACTAAAACCTGCGCATTAATTTAATGAATTACATCCTTGACAAGAATAGAGATCAAAAGGACAGAAAACCTTTAGTGTTCTGAAATGAAGGTTCAAAATGTTCTAAAAGAATAAATGTGTAACTTATATGCAGCCAATTAAAATTAATTAATCTTGAAGGTAGGTTTTTGAATTCTACAATTTCTCATTCACTGGTACAATGAGCCAGAGATGATGAGAAGATGCTTTCCGGATTTAAAAATGATTTATTCTGCTAGTAATATTTTCTGAGCGTAATTTTGGAAATTATTTTTCTAACTAGATTTATTTTAAGAAAATTTCTGCTAAATTGTTTTAGGAAGAAATATTTTCATTTCAGCCTATCTATAGAAAAGTTCATTATTTTATAAATGTAAATTATTATTATTATTGACTTGTGATGTTTGTAATAGAAGCTGATGTTTGTAATATGAAATCTATAGACGGTAGATTTGACCATAAAAGTTTCCGAGTTCCTGTGACAGACAGAACTTAGATGTATTCTCTTGATGAATTGATTGTATATCAATATCATTATTGATCAGATGCCAAAAATTCCATTCAAAATGTGTGATAGAAGATGCGATTATGAGAATGATTTATTAAATTTTTTTTTCCGTCTAGTAGGAATGGAAAGGAGTCATTTTTGAACTTTCTGGAATACGTAATGTCAAATTATTGTTATAAGTTGCTCACTTCAATTAATTTACATTTTTTGCAAAAGAAAAGATTCCAGTTTTGTATAGGAAAGAGGCAGAACACTATTTCTAGTACTAGAAGTAATTATAGGCATTCCAGACAAATAATTTTCAAAACAGCTTTTGGCTTATCTACAATGACTCACGCCGTTTTAGGTGTAAGTCTTTACTCCTGGCCATGACTTTATTATGTTAATATTTTTCTTTAAATCTTTATCATAGAGTACTCTACAACTAATTTGATTATGCCTTACTTCTGAAAGAAACTATTTTGGCCTTAAACGACTGCATCTTTTTTGAATTTGGATAAACACAACAGCATTAAAAATGTTGTTTCATATATATATTATATACATTTTGCACAATACTCCGGAAATTAGGAAAGATAAGTAAGAATAATTGATTAATTTAACAGCTGATGAAGAGTTTTCTTGTTTTATAATAGCTTAGGTTTTCAAACAAAGACATGTCACAAACCTCAAACATGTAGTTTCCATTCGTGTTAATGAAGTTATTATTCCATCATTTCTGAATATGAGCAGTAATCAAATTGATTTAGTTTAAGTGACATGTTCTAAAAGAGTTCTGGAAGGACAAGTGAATTATGAAATATTTTCGAAATCCACTAATCGATACATTTCTAAACCCTCTAAAGTTAACTTCGCTTTATATTAATGTAAATATATCTCTGTAACAGCTAGTCTGGGAGAACAACAAATAGAGAGCGGAGTTTAATGAATTTAATTTATATACGTTTATAAGGACAGTTAAACGCAAGATATTTCTTAAAGTTTATAGTTCATTTGTATAATTTTTAAAATAGAGCAATTTTTGAAGAATTTTTTTAAGTAAATTTACATCCAAACTCTGATTACTTATTTATATCTTATTAGCATGCATTATTAGTTGGCACTATTTACCATGCTGAATTAAAATGCTTTCAGAAAAATAATTTTATTTCAACGAAATTCGACAGTTATTAAGATTAATTCAAAGAAACACTGTTACTCATTTGAACATTATTACATTAGTCTGTAATACATGCATGTTTAATTTTTTATCACTATTTATCCTTCTCAATAAATTTATAACTGCGATCAGTAGTGCCAGTCAAGAATACACACTAGAAAATTAAACAGTGAGCATTGTACAAATCAATGTAACAATGTACTTGTACATATCCATAATCAGAATTTCGTTGCACATTGTCGACCACTTCTATTCATCCTATAATACAGAGGTTGTTCGCACATTTTTTAGACGATTTTGTTTCGCTGTAGAAAAAATTCATCGCCTTTGAAAAATTTATTTTAACAATAATTACACGTTTGAAGCTATATTTTATTATCTGCTGCCTAAAAGTTTTGTCTACGTGCAAAATGGCGCTTTTAAAGAAGCAATGTATGGAAGGCTAAGTTTTTGGTCTTAATCAAAGAGAGTTAATCTTATTTAGTTATTCACAGACTCTGTGAAAGCCATGGTTTTTTTTTATTATTATACCACAACAGGTATTATTGTTAATAAGAGAGGATAAAGTAGTCAAATTTTGGCTTCAAGTGGAAAAATTGTTCCAAATACTTATACAAGGAAAAAAAGAAGTTCTTCGAATATTGCAAAGGTGGGAACTTTAATGTTAAAAGAAAATTCTTCAAATCAAAGGTTTGTTGAAAAGTCTCAGTCAAATTGAGACTATCATCTGTAAACAAAATTATTAACACTGATTTGATTCTTAAAAAGGCCAAGAAATACAATTTTTATTCTTATTTCTCCACTTCTTTCGCTGAACGCAGAACACGCTGTAGAATTCTTTATAAAAAGCATTTATCCAGACAAAAATGTAAGATTATCGTAATAATAGATGAAACTCTGTTCTATTTAAATGACTGCAAGAAAAAAATCGATTTATTACCATGAAAGAAGAGAAAAAAAATCTTAGAAGATGGTTCAAAGAATCTAAAGAAAGTTTCTCTAAGGGAATTATGATTGTTGCTGGTTTTTCATATAATGGCAAAACAAAAGTAAAGAGAGTGGATAAAAAATTTTAAGATTAAGTCCACATACTATCAGGAGCATATTTTATCCGCAAATTCCAAAAATTAAATACCATCTCTTTATCCACACTGCCATCAATCAGTAGAATTGCACCAAGACAAAGCAAGCAACCGTACATCACAATCCATTCTTAATTTCCTGAAAAAAATAGAACAAGAAATCGGTCTTAAGACGATTCCTGACGACACTGACGTTCCTGGTAAATAGCTCTGTATCACCCATGACATTTTGAGATTTTTGATTTTTAAAAAGCTCATTATCCAAACTTCAACAAACAAAACTTTTTGACCTTTGGAAAGCTGTTCAATGGGAATTAGACAAAATACCTCTTCCGATACCTTAAAAATCACTATTTTCATGGAAGTTACGATGTAGAAAGATTGTTAAGAATACTGGTTATCAAATAGAACATTTAAAACAAAAAATATCTTATTAAATAGTTCTCTAAATACCATAAAAATTGTCTAAAAAATGTGCGAACAACCTCTGTAGCTAAGGGAAGAAATTTGCCTACTCCACCAGTTGCCCACTCACCATTTCTTTTCACCTCACAAAGAACCTCGAAACTGTCTGGTGAAATAAATTATGAAAAATAAATTGTCAAGGAATGAAACAAGGAACCTTGTTAAGTTTCATCTAGACAACGAATCCTTTTTATCGGCAGGTCCAGACTCAGAACAATTTCTCAACCACCACACAAGTTTAGCACATCTTCCATAATTTGCGCCTACTCCCTCTCACCATTACTGTAAACAAATCAACCCAATTTATGTTTTAAATACTTTCTTCTCCCAGGTTGAATAAAAAGTCTCCATGTTATACTAACGTATACATAATTTACTAATCTTAATCATCTGTAATGTTTCCATGTCATCTTATGCCTAGTGAGTTTGTCATATTTTTATTATTAGCATTTAGTTCATATCTTATAATCAATAAACTTTGTATACATTTTGTGTTTTGTGATGCCACCTTTATTTTGTAAATTTTTCTTTTTTTTAGTTTCAATAAATCTTTCTGCGTATGTTCTTTCAACTGACAGGGAACCTTTACGGTTCAAAGTTCGGAGGCATACTGCGGCTAAAAGAAAGATCTATCATATGAAACGTTACGTACAAAAAGCATCATAAGAATACTACAGATATTTTAAAACAAATAAGAAGAAAATACAGAAGAAACAGAAGAAGTAAACAATAGCGATAACAATAAATCTTTTTCGCGCCACGCAGCATCATCCAGTAATTGCATCAACAATATTGTCCATAATTAACTGACGAATTACTATAGAATCAAACAACAAAATTCATGCTTTAATAAAAATTAAAACACATTAAAAGAAAATCATTAGAATAGAAGAAACGGAAGTTAACTCAAATGGCGAACGTTTTCAAAGGTCACTAACCATCGAAGCTCTAATATGTATAAATTTTCTATTAAGGGAATGACTACATAGTCAAACATTATTCCCTCTGTGGGAATTTATCCAATACTTGAAATAAAGGAAAGAACCTTTTTAGAAAAAGAAAAACTTAATAAAGTTTTCTATAACAAATCTAATAGAGATCATAGATAAGCAAGCAACGTTACTCTCTGCCGATACAAGTAAGAATGACGCTTTCGAGACATACCAGAACAAAGGAAATTAGGTCTAGATCTATGGCTACATCTATGGAGAAAAATTCGAACCAAATTAACAGAAGTTTAAAAGCTCTCCAATCATTTTTAAGTAAGTTATTGACTTTATAAAATTATTGCGCCATTCTGTCTAATACAAAGTTTAATTTTTTTAACTTCCAATTTTTGATATCTTTTGGTAAATTATTTCAATGGTACTTGATAAGAATACTACATTACATTATGTCAATGTCCTCAAAAGTAAAACAGCAAAAGTCCGTGGGTTCTTTTTGTGTGGCATTTATCAGATGTCTATTATTCATTAATGTTAATAACGGTACTGAATAATAGGTTTATATAACATAATAACAAAGACCTCTAAAATGTGCAATGAACAAAATACTAAGGATTAACCAGAAATTCCTTTACGCTTTGTCAAACTTTTCTCTCAGGGAAGAAATATTCCAGAGCGAAACTGATTTATTGAAAGCTGTAGATGCACGTACTCAATCATTAATGCTCCCACAGCGTGGATTAACACCTCCAGGAATATGTATTTAGTCGCCTGACTACACCTGGGCGCAGATGTAGCCGATAAGGCAATATTTTGAATCATCCGACACCACAATCTGGACCACCACCGATATAGATATATAAACATTATTTTAATGAAACACGACGCGTTTCATCAAAGTCACTTTTATGTTGTAATAATTATTCGCGTCCCTAATTACCAAACTGCAAATGACGGCTAATTAAGCGGCCCAAGGAAATCTCCATCAAGAAATTCAATTGATACCGTGTCCAAGTTAATTGCCTTTAATTACACTGTCGCTGAATGTCGATTCGCAATTTTTGAGAAGAGTTGGTTGAGAAATCTGCTCTGAATTAGAAAATTTGGTAAGGCTTAGACGTGATTAACTCAGAAGAGAGGCCAATTTGGTTGAAATAAAATTATTTTTCTGATGGCAGTGTAATTCATCAATTTCTTCTTGAAGACGAAAGTTCTGGTTTTTTAAGGCTATAATTGTTTCCCTTAATTGACGGAAACAATTATCTGACTGATGACAAGACAAAGGTGATTAAAATTTTCTATCTCAGTTTTCTTAAAGATAGCTTCTTCTATCATATTTTATTTTCTTCGTTTTTCAATTAAAAGAGCATTTTACGAATATCTATTAAGGTCTTTCGATAAGGAATTTGATAAGATTGAAAAAATAATTGCCGAAGGATGATAATTTATTTTCATAAATAAAAAGTCATTACTAGTTTTTAAAACGTAGAATGTAAAATTTAAAACATTTTATGCATAATTTTTTTAACACAACATTCTTTTCTTTGTGTGAAATAAAATTTAGATATATTATTTAGGTATTAATATTTTGTATTTTGTACGTATTTAACTCACTCAATTTCAATAACTTGCAGAGACTTTTGAGAATTTACCCAGGTTAACATACCACAAATGCTACGAGTTAATTTGCAAATAAGAAACATAGAACAGTTAGAGTATAGATCATTTCTATTAATGATCTGTTTTCAAGCTGATCAAAAGCTATTATCTTGAATTAAAGAGTTATGGGATTTGAAGCAACAAAGGCTGTCATCCCCAAAATCTGTTATGGGAAGAATGCAGTAATATAAGCAGCGCGTTGTCATTCAGTGAACCGTAGTCAGATGACAAAAATGAGACTTGCGCTGGCAACTCTCATTCCAAAATTCCACAGCATACCGGAGGGTGGACTACAGACTCTGACTACACTAGAACCACGATTATGGAGATTCTTCAATGTAATCGGGTTTAGAACAAGCGAACCTCCGACATGAAACAGAAATCTGCATTAGGCCACCATGAACCAGACGAGGACTATAGTATCTATAAGGACCGAATGTTTCTTCCCTTATAAAACACAGTTTTATTACCTGTCACTAGGTTCTTCTGTCTTTAATAGAGTTTGTAACAGTACAGAAACGTAAACCTTATGTTACCTGCTCTTTAAATTTTCAAAGATAATACAAATTATTTCTGTGGATGACCTACACTTCCTACTTGTAAAAATATAACGGAGTATCGGTTTTGATGACATCGTTTGCATTTTCCTTAAGTTATTGTCAGTTGATATTTAGGGAACTCGTTATTCTAAAGGGGATCGGTATTTCAAGAATTAAATTCGTTTAATTAAAATGCACTTTAATCCTTATTTTTGAACAAAATATAAAATTAATATCATAATTTTAGCTGCATCATTTAACCTTTTCGCGTGGACTGTGACATACGCCGCCGCATGTGTCTACAGTCCCTTGTGAGGGGCATGTGACAAATCTCAAAATCCCAGGGTGAGAAGGAATTTTCACCGCAGATATGGTCAGCTCATTTAGATGGGGACAAAACAGGATAATTGGCCATTCATTCTTCAGGGTCATTTGTCAAATGATCCGAAGTCTAGAGGTGTTTTCGCTTAACACAGGCGTTGAGGTTCATTGTCATTCTCCCTCGCTGTTCATCAGTTTCCTCAACCCGTGTACTTTTAAAGAGAGGCGTAAGTGTTCAGCTATCAACAGAAGAAGCTCCCTTTTATCACTCACCCTTTCTCACAATGACTCGTGACCACCCCTCTTCTCGTGAAACTTTCTTACCCCTCGATAAAGGCACGTTCTGAAAAAGCCCCCAGACGAAGTCGTTTTCAAAATATTCAGTCCATGCGAGAAGGTTAATATTGTATGCTAGTGAATACATTACGAGAAATCAACATTTTCTAGAAGACTAATTTCTGACATTTTAAATCGAATTTCTGGCTTTCAGGCTTGCACACAATACATATGTTGAAATACTGATTTTAATTGTACGTATACTTCATGCAAGTGTATTCTCCTTAACAATGACATCTGTTCATTGCATCTATGTTTAAATGCTCATCTTAATATTTGTTCCAAACCATGCATGTGGGTGTTTCAGGTAAAATTGTCGTATACAAACAGCCGCAAAACCAAACATGTCCAAATCAAACATGTGGATCAGTTAGGTAAAATGAATGTACACAAACAATGTTTGTCAAGCATTTGACCAAATCAACATCCTAACTTGTTAGACAAGGGTTTTCACTTTCATAATATTAATGACACACTGAGATTTCACTAATGGTGCAAAAATATTTGCAAACCCACAAGTAGTAAACAGCAGCCATCCTTAAATGAACGTGATTTGAGAAGGCCAGGTCGTTAATTATACGTTATCAAAGAAGCCAGGCATAGGCTTAAAGTAGCACAGTTTAATACGGGGCACTGGTTAAACAGTCGGCAGTCAGCTTTGACGTTATTTTTCTGTCTCACTGTTTATGTATTATTTTTCAAATGAAGGTAATCGAATGTTAAGAAAACTGAATACAAATTTAAAAAGGTAAGTTTACCTTTGAGTTTCTTGTTTATAACCACAGAAAGATGCTAATTGTAGTGTGTGGTTTTAAAACATTTCACTTATCTATTATTCAACCAAACATTCTCGATTGATTCAAAAAAAGATCCTATGAAAGGAACTAAAATTACATTTTTCGACTGATGTTCGTTTATTGATATTTTCATGGTTGGTTGGTCGTGGTTCAAAGGAACAAGTGGAAGATTAGGCTCAGCTGCGGCAAGGAAATGGAAAAATCTAGAAACATGTTTCAAAATTAAAAAGCCTGAGAACAACTCATTGTTTTTCTGTTTTGTATTTTTGATGTTTCCGAATAATAAATTCGGAAACTGTCGACACAAGAAAAAGGTTTTTAAACTATCACAAAAATCAAAGGATTATTCAACGATGCCAGTTTGAGTGTCGTGCTCTTTCAACTCTGATTATCCTAGTGTTTAAATATTTATTTTGATTTATAAGCAATAAAATTCGAACGATTAATATATTATTCTTAAATGTATGGATTTATATTTTCATTGAATGAATTGGTCACGTGCAAGTAAATAAATCAGTAACTAAACATGTAAATCAAATTTTCTTTGAACATCAGAGAAAAAGCGCTAAAAGTAAATAAAATAATTAAAATGAACTGTAATATTTTCAATCAAAGTGAATGGAAAGTTGAATGATAAAAATCGTTTCATATCATGGAGTTTATTTTGTGTAGCTTCACCTATAGTGATGAAAACCGAGTATGTATTCGGTAATTAATCTCTTCCAGTTTATAAATTTGGTTGAAAATGTGATACAGATGAACCACTTTTATTTAAGACTGCGTTTTAAATATCACCCAACAAGCTTACTGCGTTTTACAGTTATCATATACATATATTTTGCTATAATAAAACTACACATATAGTTGTAGAAACCAATGTTTTGTAATAGGACATCATAATTTAGGGCCATTCCATTGTATTTTAATTTACGGTATTGATTTAGGAGAGTTATAGGTGTGTTCTGAATAATTTCCAGTCGCAACCATTTGTATTTTTAGACATTATGCTCGTCGATCTTTTCATATGATAAAATAATATAACATTTTTAAAATTTTTTTAAATTTTTTTCATTGTTCAATCCATACAGTTTTTATAAAAATAAATACAGCAAACAAAATCCTATGCCGGTGTTTAAAAAATGAGTTTTATGTATTTTACAGTTATTAAAAATAAATACAAAACGATATATCTCTTTTCATTCGATAAGCTTTTGTGTTTTATTAAAATAACATAATAAATTCGCGGATAAAATATTTTTCTTGAATCACAAATATGCAAAATTTTTTAACAGTTAATTAAATGCATTTATAAAAATTCCAGGAATTTTCATTGCATTAATAAATAAATAGGATTATATTAGTATATTAATTGAGGGATTTATTTTGTTAGTAGCATCATGAGATTGTAGTTTCAACTCTAACGGTAATACCTCAAAGGGATTTTTTTTGTTTCTTTCATTTGTTTCAATTAATATATGTTTTAATAATTATATATATGTATATTTAGCAATAGTTTTAATTACGAATATTTTATTTGTTCGCTGCATATGAAAAGTCTTTAAAAGAGTTTCTTAGTATATCTTATAGGTAAAACACTACTTGTTCAAATGATTATACAGGATGTAAACTTTTCTAGATTAACTTGAAAGTCAACATTTAAAAACATTTCATCTCACTAAAATCGTAGAATTTTTTTTCTTCCCATAATAGATTTTAAAGAATGAGTTTAGAATTCAATTAGGATGATCTGAAGAAAAAGCAAGAATCAAACACACAACTACTGTCATTTAAAATTATCTTATCTGTTCAACGACGTCATTTTCTGAATTTTAATGACAAAATTCATCAGACCATCTTATCTGTAAAATTGCATAATTAACTCAGGCCTGGTATCGCCGGTTGGAGTTGCTAGACAAAATTTCTAAATTTCCTACATTGTTAACTGAAATACTTCTAGATTTTATAATCATTTTACAAAAATTGAATAAATTTAAATTTTTATTTGCGAAAGCATAGGTTCGATTGTCGCCTACAGGCCTACTTTTTCTCAGAGATATTAAATCTTAATATAAATTAAAGTCATTATGGATATGTATGTATGTATGTTTCACGTATTCACCTAAATCACTGGACCGATTTCTACTAAATTTTGCGCACTTATTATTTAAGACAAGAGAAAGATTATTGTAAACTTTTCGAAGTTCGAAAGCTAATTAAACAGTCAGTTAATTAAAATTTAACCGAATCCTTTTTCCGCATTAACTTCGAAGCTATTTGTTTCACAAAAATTATTTTTATACCATCTTAAAATTCAAATTTTTAAGTTTTCAATGATACCAAATTTATATCTGTGTAATGTTTCCTTCGACTTTTATTAATTTTTCAAAATTCAATAAATAAATTATTACATGTAGATGATTTTGAAATAAAGCAAATTTATAGATACTTCGTTGCTAGGCAAAGGTGCTACTTTCAAGTACTAGCGTTTTTTCATTCAAACCGTATTAATGTAGAGTATTAAACAGGTTAGATTTAAAGGTTATCTCTGTATTTGTAATCTTTGTGTCTAGTACGTGTTGATTTTTGTAGTTAGAAAGCTCTATATTTGACTGTTTACTGTACAAATGTTTATACTCGCTTTAATCATTGTATTACATATTGTTTGAAAGTTAAAAATATAAGTTCATCGTTCAAAATCGTCGTATTTTCATTCAAACCGTATTAAGGCAAAGGAAATTTATATATGTTGTAGAAAAATTGTGACAATTTTTGAGAAATAAAATATGTTTGCCTATGAAGATATTATGACCCCGAGTAACGCAGGGTATATATAGTTTTAATTTTGGTTTTATTGTTCAAATTATGACTTTTTACTATAGGATTTGCTTCTTGATATGTCTTGTTTAATTTATTTCTGTGTGATCATTTATAATAAGTTATATTTAATTATAAAAATTACTTATTGAGCACATTAACGATAGTGATAATTACACTCTGTCCCAAAAGTTTATAGAATCTTGTATTTTGCCTATAGTTTTTGTTGTATATAATGTATTTCTATGCAACTTTTTGTATAGGTATGTTTTGTCTATTATATTGAAAAAACAGCAGTTTTACCCCGTATATTTAATGCCAATTTTTAAATCGTAGAATAAACAAAAATAACCTGTCTTAAAAGTTTATAGACAAATGCAGTTTCATGCAAATATGGTATCGGTAATCATGACGTCGATTCTTTGCCTAGTAAAAAAGTTTACAAGCAAAAGGAAAGCGACCGTTTGTTCTACGTTTCATGATGCCTAAATCTTCGCTGCTCTCTAATGAAGAATTGAGTAAAATTTTGCATTTGAAATTGCTCTGTAAGACTGTTAAAGAGATATCGAAACTTTTAAATCGTTCTGAAAGTATGATTTATCGTGTATTAACTCGTAAGATGCCATATGAGCGAAAACCTTGTTCGGAAAGACCACGTGTGACGAATATTCGCGGTGATAGACGGATACGAAGAATGGCTTCAAGTAAGAAATGTAAAAAAAAAATGAAAAATCGCGAAATAACTAGGGCTCCCCGGTTGCAAATCTCCAAGAACACTTCATAGACAAATTGTAGAATCTGGTTATATGATCCATGCAAAAATGACTCGCAGCTTACCACTCTCAAAGCTTCACATTAGTAAGAGATTTCAATGGGCTCGTAATCATATGTCATATGGTGATAAATGGATGGCTGTCCTTCTCAGTGAGGAAAAAAAATGGAACCTCGATGGACCTGAAATATTGGCATGATTTACGAAAAGAGCCCAGGAGCTTTTTCAGTAGGCAAAGTGGTGGTGGATCTGTGATGGTGTGGGTGGCTTTCAGTTTCAGCGGACAAGTTGGTTTGGACTTTTTAAATGACCGACAGAATTCTCCTAAATACATAGAAACACTAGAAAATCATCTTATGTCATTTGCAGAAAATATAGGGGGACGAAATTGGGAATATCAGTATGATAATGCTTCCATCCATACCTCCAATGCTATGAAATATTATTTAAACTCGAAAAATGTCACTGTTCTTGAGTGGCCACCGATGAGCCCTGATCTAAACCCAATTGAGAATGTGTGGGACATTATGTGTCGGAAGGTATATGAGAATGGAGGGCAATTTTATTCAGTGAATGCCTTGAGGACAGCCATTGAAAGTGCATGGTACAACTTGGAACAAGAGATATTACAAACCTTAATTATGTCGATGGAAAAACGTGTATACGATGTCATACTGAAAAATGGAAAGACTATTAAGAACATTGTATTGAGCACATTCTGTTGAAAAGTTATATATTCTATAAACATTTGGGACACCTAATATTTCCATTTTGTTATATAATTGAAATACAAATTGTAATTTTTTCTAAATATTTCGTTGAATGCAAGTCGCATATGGTTTGAATAAACGTATTTGTAATTGGTGTTTGTAAACCTTTCCGTTTTGCTAAAATATATTTTTACTAGAGTCTATAAACTTTTGAGACAGAGTGTATATAGTGCCTAAACTATGTGAAAGAGAAATTTCTAATAGAATTAAAACCTTTCATAAAAATTAGGCATTCATTGTGTAAAGATAAAATATCCACATATTTTCCTTACTACAAAATTTCATAAAGATCCTATTAAATTTAGAAGTGTAACTAATGACAGCATTGCATACATTACTAAATCAGGCAAAATTCTACACAAATACCTACAGGCAATTAAAGAAAAGTTGTGCAAAGAAAAAAATGCGATAATTATTAATAAGAGTGTTCAAATTGTAAATACCATTAAAAATGTTGACATTTATTAAAATACAGACTTATAATTTCCAAGATCTATTTAATAGTTTAGATATTGATGATTTGGTTTATACTCTAGTAAAAATGCATAATGATTTTGATTCAAATAGGGTTATATGCATACATAAATAAAAAAAACTCTTATTAATTTAGTGTTAAAAGAAAATTTTGTACGCTTTCAAATTATCAGATTAAAGGACTCTACCATCAGATTAAAGGACTGCCACAAGGGAGGGCCAGCTAGTAATAGTTTGGAAATATATATTTGCATTTTTACGAGAAATACAACATTTCTAATAGTTATTCTTTAATGTATAAATTTATTAATCATCGTATATTCTTTAAAGAATTAGACCTAAAGCCTTAAATTAACGTTTATCCTGATTATTTGAAACTACTAAAGACTAATAACAATGAATTAAATGCAGAATTTCTCGATTCCGACATAAAAATTTTAGATAGAAAAATTAATACTCATATATATTTATGTTAAAAGAAATGCATTTAATTTTCAATTAAATAGATTTCCTTTTTGGGATTGTAATCTCAGGAAATCTATTTTTAAAAATTTAATAACAAATTATATAAATAGAATTAACAGTTTCGTTACAGATAAAAATAATAGAATTAAGAGCATTACACAATTTTTAATAGTGCACTGTTGTGCGCTTTTCCGCAAAAGTTTTTATAAGCTTAAGAAGTATTTTTAAGTTACTTGGAGTAACTATTTATTTAAGAATTTGCTATTACATTAGTCAATGCATTTCTATCATATTAAAATATAATTCTTAGCTTTTTATTTTTATATTTTATGATAGTAATTTGTATAATTTAGTCAATGTATTTCTAGGCTTTATATAATAATTCATCTTCCTTAACGTAGATGACACCACTGTTTTCATTAATATTTTTCTTTAAAAAGTTTTATTATTAATTTTTAAAAATTTGTTCGTTTTTAAAATTAAGATTTGTTAATTAATCTCTTGAATATTAACTAATATTAGGCAATTAAATTATGGTATCAGACTTGTTTTTAAAAATTAAAATAATTTTCTATTTAAAGCGAACTTTGTATGAAAGTTTTTCTGACGTTAGACTGTTGTTGGTTCTGCGTAGGCAGGCAACATGGAAAGTTTCACACATTTATTTACTAGTAACTTGTTAACAATGATTTATAAATATGTTCAACAGTATGAGACTAAACACCTCAAATTGACTTTTATCCAGAATATTTGATATTACTGAAAACTAATAAAGGGTTTTCTTCTGCAAATTTTCTAGATCTTGAAATGATAATAAATTAAGTTGATAATAAATTAAGAACTGAGATTTATGATAAAAGAAACACTTTTCATTTCAATATAAACAAGTTACCTTATTGGAATAGCAACATTAGTCGTCATATTTATAGAAATATCGTCTTAAATTATATTCATAGAAGCCCTATTTTAGTCACAAACAGATTAAAACAGCAGTTTCATATTGATACATTTCTTGAAAATGCTATGAGATATGGGTTTCCTATAAATTTCAAGTATGCTTTTGTTAAGAAGAAATATTTAACACCATTAAATTAAAAGTCTTTTTATTTTTCTAAAGATTTATATTTGATGTCATCATATATAATGGAATTTACAAAGATTTTAGTAAATCACTTCATATGTAGATGACGCCATTATATTACGAATAGGATTGCATCATATATTCATTTATTTATTTTTATGTACATTTCCAAAAATATATATATTATTATAAAAGGTTAAATTTAATTTATAGTTAATATTTCGATAGCGTTTTATTATAGTATTAAAAGCTTAATTTAGAAATAATATTTTCACTTTAAATGCGAAACTGTCTTTAGGATAATGCTCAAATCCTAACAAGAATTATAAATATTGAATTGGTATGTTATAAGTTGTTTTCTTTCTAGTTTCTAATCTTAAAACTTTTTGGGAATTTATTCCCCTATTTTTTCGTTTTTCCAACAATTGGCTTTCGCAGAGGGTTGGCGCTACAAATCTAGATTAATGGGACATATCAGTTCCCAAGGCTGATAGACATTTGATTGTTGGAATTTCAATTCTAGGTTCTCTTTTTTCATAGTGTAATAGTCTTTAATCAAATTATATTTTGTATTTCAATTTACGATTATTGATAGGTTAATTTGATTCTAATTTTAATTCTTAGATTAATATCTATATATATATATATATATAATTCTCTTACGTGGCGACAAAAAAAATGTAGAATTTCTTAATCGCCGTTTGGCAACAACCCGCGAGTCTAGATTGTTTACATTCGAATCCACGATTGAGTTGATCTGGGACAGGAAATTTTTTCAAAATAAGTTTAACTTAGGCAGTTTCGATTATAAATTTAAATCGTCGAGATAGGTCTAATGTAACTATTGAGGAATGAACAAAATAGAATCAAGCGTATGTGTACGGAGCAAAGTTGCCGAGCTACAGGAACATAGTTGTCGGACTTTAGCTCGAGTCTGTTCTTTTGTACATGTGGCGAAGCTTATCTGATCAAAATTCCAGTGGAAAAAGAGCATGTTTAAAATTTTGGTGTAAAAAGCAAGAATTTTAGAATTTTTTTAAAAATTTCGAAAAAAGGCTATTTTGTTAATTTTAAAAAGGTAAAAGTAAATATTTATTATGGGTTATAGTTTTGAATAGTGAATCTGAACATAGTTAAAGTCATTTGTCACGTTAAACTGTACTTTTTAAGCTAAAAGTTTGTGAAATGGGTTAAATAATCTTTCATAACTCAAAATTTCTGAGGTTTTAACGTATAAATAACTACCCAGAGATAAAAATTAAAACTTTTTCGGCTAAATAATTATTGCAGTGAGTGTGTATACAAGTGGCGAAGCTTTTTTAGCAATAATTCATTGAGAAGAGTGGAAATTTAGAAGTTCGTTTGAATAAAAGGGCTAATGAAACTGAAAGAAATATTCAATTTTGTGTACCAAGAAGTTTTAAATGCCTGATTTCTGATTGATGTAAATAATTTATATTTGTAAACATTTAATAATTATACATTTCAGCATTCAAATTTCTTTCAAATATTTACATATATATATTTATATATATGCTGCCAGGAAATTTTAATTTTAGAAATTTGATGATTTTGTTCATTAGTAATTGCTCAAAAAATTTTAGAAGTTTATGCTATTTCAAATAATTTAAATTTACTTTTAGTAATTAATGTATTTATAATTTCCTATTATAAATGTACGACGAGCGAGCGAAGCAAGCTGGGATCACGTAGTGATCTCAAAAGAATCACAACGTGATTCTTGGGGGTTAACGAGAGGAGCGAGTAGGGGGTGTAACCCCTTAGTTTGTATATAGTAACTCCGGGAGAGTCGCCGCATCCTGGATAGATGCTGCACTACTTGTATTTCTTGTAATTAAGATAGATGACAGTCAGACGAGCAGTATTGGTGCGCAATGAGATTTCTTGAACCAGTTTATAGCGTGAATCCTAATTCGATGTTTACTGTTAGCTGTGCAATAGTCATTTTGAGGTAAGCGCATGATTTCACCATCCAAACTTTTAAACACCTTATTCTTAAATACTTTTTATGCGCTAATTTCTAAATCCATGCATGATTTCGAAGTCAAAACTAAGTGTAGATTCTGTATAGATTACTGTGTGTATGGTTACGCCATTTTCCTTTGCGAGGGCAGGCAACTATGATGTGCGGCGTCTGTACCGTACAAAATGGGATACATGCCGCACTGCGATCCGGTATACACGCCGCAGTTTCTTTTGTACAGGATGCCGCGATTAAGAAACTTGAAATTTATCTGTCTGTGTCTGATTTTATTATGCTACTGAATTTTATGTTACAGAACACTTATTTGGGTTGAGCAGCATGTTGGGCGCAAATTGACTCGGTATCAGGTAGGGTCTTTAATCTGCGATGCTTGGAACAAATCGGCAACTGTTGACAACGCCCCTAGGGGCTTTAGGGTCACTGGCAACTTCCCTTTTAACAACAACGTTCTCCCAGATAATTTGTTTTATACATTAGTGGATAGTGAAGTGCCCGTACTAGAAAACACGAAACAAGAGGTGGAAAATACATCAAGTAAAGTACTAATCAACACACTTCAAATCAATTTACAGCCTGCAGAACCTGGAACTAGCAGTGTAAAACCACCATCACCTACCAAACACCTACATAAAATGTCTCCTATTCCGAGACTTAGCCAGGTGACAGCAAAGCACAGAATTAAGAAAATAGCAGTACTCTTAACCTCTATTGACAATAGGAATGCGCTTAAAGCAAATTTAGAGAAAAGATTCCAAAAATGTAAGAAAATTAACAAAAAAGATGACAAAACTACCAAGAGAAAATTTTAATTTTGAATCAAGTGGAGAATCCCATGACAGTTCATCAGGCATTGATGAATGTTCAAACAGTATCAAGTTTACTACACCAAAGGAGAAAAAGGGGAAAATAAAAAATAAGAAGGCAAAAAGAAATATACAAGTCATATAACAATGAACAGTTCGATCACACATGTGACGCAGACGTTCTTTGCAAGGAATGGTCAGAAAACTACTACAAAACTAAGATGAAGTATGATTGGCTTCGTTGCATCAAGTGCCAAATGTGGTTACATGAAGACTGTACTATTTTCGACACTTTTTGTGTAGATTGCGGTCGAAAGAACAGGTCTATTAACAAATAAAACAATGTAAACACTATTTTACTTTTTTCTTTTCCCTCTCTAATACACTGATGTTACGTTGTTACTTAAATAACAATTAAAATTCAATCTTTAAAAAATAAGTATATAATTTTTGTAGTGAACTAAGTAGGCAGACTAATAATGATTTGAACCTACTAGTACGTTTTATTGTATTCATTTGGTTTCTTTTTGTTATTACATAGGTAATTATAGTCCAGATATGAATATTTGTTTGAATATTTTTTATTTATTATTTCATTCTGTTCTTATGCCAGGCGCGGCATAACTCCCGCACAAGTGCGGCGTCTCTCCCTGAACGCACGGGTGACGCGCCGGAGTGTAATGCTTTAGAAAAAAAGGGTTAAAAATTATTAATTATTTTTTAGTATTTTTTGTCACAGTACACATGTTGTATATTTAACATTAAATATCACAGCATGATTTATTTTATTTTATGTGCACCATGGGATTTATACACAACTTCAAAAAAATGTGCGGCATATCTCCCGGAATTACCTTATATTGAAAATATAACACGTTTTGATTAATTGAAATACTTAACTATAAATATATATTGATTAATTTAAATATTTAACTATATGTATAGTAGAGTGTAAACTGTAAAGTTAATTAAAAATTAAGCAAGATTTTGGCGTTTTTCAGGTATATACGAGGTGTGTCCGGAAAATAAGTACCGTTTTGGAAAAACTCGCATAAAAAATGTTTTTTCAAAACAAAATTTATTTTTACATGAAGGAGCGTTTCGGAAACTATTTTTCTACATAGTTACCACCATTGTTCACACATTTGTCATAGTGGAACACCAACTTGTCTACACCCTCTTCAAAGAAAGATGCCGCCAGTGAAGACAGCGACTGCTGAACACCGTTTTCTGCGTCTTCATCGCTGTAAAAGTGCCTCCTTCTAAAATCACGCTTCAAGTTCAAGAACAAGTGGTAGTCTGATAGTGCGAGGTCGGGGCTGTATGGCGGGTGATCGAAACGCTCCCAACCGAATTGTTGAATAAGATTTTGAGTGACACCAGCAGAATGGGGACGTGTATTGTCATGAAGCAACACTATGCCTTGACTAAGCATTCCTCGCCTTTTGTTTTGAATTGCAAGCCACATTTTTCTCAATGTTTCACAGTATCGTACCGCATTGATGGTTTCACCTCTGGGAAGGAACTCAACAAGCAGAATGCCCTGTCTGTCCTAGAACACAGTGCACATGATTTTGTGTGCTGACAACGTTCTTTTGAATTTTTTGTGTGTGGGACCGGGAGTGCCTCCACTCCATCGACTGTTGTTTTGATTCTGGAGTGGCATAAAAAACCCAAGTTCCATCACCGGTCACAATTTTGTTTAGGAATTCTTCGCCCTCTTCACTGTATCGGGTAAAGCACTGGAAAGTCGCTTCGTTTTGTGGGCATCCGTAAGCATTTTCGGAACCCAACAGGAACACAATTTGCGATAATTTAAGCGATTTGTGACAATCTCATGTAAAACAGTTTTTGAAATATGTGGAAACTCATTACAAAGCATTCTTATTGTGAACCGTCTGTTTCCACGAATTTTCTCATTCACTTTTGCAACCAAGCCATCATTGCCAACAGAAGGTCAACAACCCACTCCGTGCTTCTTCATGAACATTGGTGCGTCCATCATTGAATTGTTGAACCCACTTTCTAACCATTCCATCAGTCATTACATTTTCACCATAAATCTCTACAAGTTGACGATGAATTTCAGCTGGCGTAATATTCTTTGCGTTCAAAAACCGCATTACATAACGCACTTCACAGTCGGCGGGATCGGCAGTCGTCTTAAACATTTTGAACGTTCACTAACACATTTAAACACAACACAATCCGGCTGTAATGGCGTCAGTGGGCAGACAATCAACCAGAGACACGTGTGCACATGCGGGGAACTGCGACACTAGCGCTGCGGTGGCGGTAGAACGAAACGGTACTTGCTTTCCGGACACTCCTCGTATTTCGAAATTATCTCACAAAAACCCATTTGCACTTTATTAAAGTTAAATAATTAGCTTTTCTTTGACACAAATTTCATTTCCGTAAGATTTGTTCTCTAATTTTAATAAATTATTTCACAATTAATTTTATACACAATATGTAATATTTTATTAGAATATACACGAAGAACTGTTGACAGAACACTTTAGCAGAAGAATGAAAAAAATGAATACTAAAAGAAAAGATTACTACTTATGAAAGAATACTAAAAGAAAAGATTAAAAAGCAGAGGATAAACACTTTATATTAAATTTTATACAATAAAAAATAATTATTTAATTAATTGTCTATTTAACTAAACATGGAGGAAATTAATTTCGACACTTTTAAGAATCCTCTGGTTCAATTGATATTCTCATCTTAATATAAATAAAAGCCATTGTGGGTATGTGGATATGTATGTGGGTATGTATGTGGGTATGTATGTGGCTATGTTCCACATCTCCTCCTAAACCAATGGACGGTTTTCAACCAAATTTTGTACACTTATTATTTAAGACAAGGGGAAGACACTTATGAACTTTTCTAAGTCCCAAAGTTAATTAAACAGTCAGTTAATTAGAAAATAACCGAAACCGTTTTTCCGCAGTAACTTCGGAGCAGATTGTCTGACAAAACATATTTTTATACCATCTTAAAGTTCAAATTTTTACCTTTTCAATGATACCAATTTCATTTCTGTAACAATTTTCCTTCGATTGTTATTAATTTTTAAAAGTTCAGACAACAATTAAATAATTAACAAATCCCATTGACTCGGCGATTCTAGATGAAGAATATTTTATTTTTCAATCGACTGTCACGTGATCCTTCAGGAATGCGAAAACATGAGGAATAAATTCTTTTTAAAATCAAATATCACGTAATCCTTCTTTCCGCTGTAACTTCGGAAAAAATTATCCGATACAAATTATTTTTATACCATCTTAAAGATAAAAATTTTACCTTTGCAATGATACCAATTTTATTTCTGTGACATTTTTCATTCAATTTTTATTAATTTTTTAAATTTTACGTGCAGACGATTTTGAAATAACGCAAATTTATAGCTACTCAGTTGCTAGGAGATGGTTAGACTTTGAACTAATTTACCTTTATTTCTGAAAATTTTGCTTATATTTATAAGTATCCATAAAATAAGGCAGAATTTACATGTATCTGTCTGTCTGTCGGTCAATCGATTGGTCACAAGAACTCCTCCTAAACGGTGAACGGTAGCGACGTGAAATTTACACACGGCATTCTAGAGCATATTTTTAGGTCAAAGGTGTTATTTTCAAGTTTCAGAGTTAATTAGTTCTTAAGATATTTAATTAAATAACGAACATTAGCCGCTTTTAAGCCTAATGCTTAGACGGTTTTTGCCAATAACTTCTGAAATCTTTATTAGACAACAATTATTTTTATGCCATTTTAAAGACCAGAAAATGATCTTTTTAATGCTATTAATTCCATTGCGATGAAATGTTTTCTCCGATTGCTATAAAGGTTTAAAAATATTTTTTAACGTAATTTCTAACAATACTTTTTATTCTTATAGAAATAAATTCAAGCCAAATTACTGTTTCGCGCGCGGGCTTTTGCCGGTGTTAATTGTCAGGGGCACGTTCCGATAAGCCTAGAATGATAGTCGGTGTGCCAGTACTACTAATACGTAAACTCGATATACCGAGACTGCGCAATGGCACACAGTTAAAAATTACACACCTAGGTACAAACGTCGTGAAAGCTACTGTTATGACTGATATAGGGAGAAGAGAGAGTGTTTTAATTCCACGCCTTCCGATAACACCGAAGGATTTATCATCACAGTTCAAAAGGTAACAAATCTCTGTAAAAATATCATTTTCGAGGCTCAGGGCCAGACACTGAAAGTGGCAGGCGTACATTTGGAAAAACCATATTTTTCCCATGGGCAACTATATGTGGCCTGTTCACGTGTGTACAGCCCACACAACCTCTACATCCGTGCAAATAACGTGGTATACAAAAGTATATCATCATAGATAAACAATTTATATAACTATATCAGCATACATGTACAGTACACTCCTGTCAGCCGTCCAATTAAGTATTATTAACCGTCAGAACTTTTCCATTCCCCTTTCAAAATGCAACAAAACATTTGCATTCGTGAATTAAAAAAAGAATAATTCAAATTCTTCGCGCACGAAGTCACGGGTAACAGCTAGTTTTAAATAAAAAAAATGTTTCAGAAGATAAAATGGTTTTTGTGTGTGTGCAATAAGATTTTAAACAAAAGTGGTATTTAAATTAAAATATTAGACATGAAAATAATTAAATCACGAGCGCAACTCCTGGTGTCAGCTAGTATTAAGTATTTATTCAACATTTTCCCATTACGTTTTAATATTTTTAGAATAGATTACCACAAAAAATCAACGAAATTTATGATCCAAAGTTCGTCTCAGAACTGATAAAGATAAAAAGCATATTATATATAGTGTTAATCTTTAGTATCATCAATTATTTCCATTGTTATACAATTCATTAATATTTCTTTTAATTAAATTTTTATTAATGTATTTTGATCATTATTCAGCTAAAATTGAATACTCTCTTTTACAGTTATTGAAAGATACGGTATCTATATTTAAAAAACATAGAATTTTACAGAGGGTAGAAGTAGGATTAAATGTATATCGCAAGTGTGTTTGCAAAAATGAGTCAAAGAAGACTGCATCACAATATTTTTAAAAAGCATTACTTATTAACTCCTGTGGTACTATCTACTCTCAGATTAAAAGTATTAATTTAATCGAGTAGTGCTTATTGCTACAGTTCCGTGATATAAATTTTCACCCGATGAGATTTATATACACTTATATATCTTAATTAGTTTAGTTAACCGTCCATCGATTCACCTTCGAACTTCCATCGCAACAATTCCTCTTCTTTCTCGTATATTTCCAGAACAGTATAGTATTTTGAAACTCTTACTTTTAGATGGATTGGGCTTAAAATTGGTTATAGATAAACATCAAATTTTTCTGTTAAAACTATACTAAATATATTAAAATTCATTCTTCTATGTTGTTGCGTTATTGACTACCACGAATAGACACACCGAGAGATAATCAAGCATTTGACGAATTTGGTCCATATTTGGTTGCTAAATCAGGTGTGAAAAAGTCAATTTCCCAATCTCCTCTATATATCTCATAGCGTGTTTGAGTTATCGTGTTCACATGTTCACAGACTAAGAGAGATTTATATTGTTGATGGATTTCACCCAAAAATCGAGATCTAAATGTTTGGTGCAAAGAAAACATTCCAGATTTAATCCATTTAGATCCTTTCATTTTTGATTTATAATGGTCATAGACATACAGACAGAGACAATTCCAAAAATGTTTCATTCTTGTCCCAGAAAGTTCTGAAAAATGAATGTTCATCTAAAGTGACAAGTCAAATTTCTTGACGATTACACTTCTTTCGCTTCCAGTACTTCTCATTCAAAAAAGTAAAAGGAACCTAACGGTCTTCTGAGAAGTCTAAAATATGCATTTATTTACCCTAAATGTGAATTATATACTGAATTATTCAGATTTGAAATTATGAATATGATATAATGCCAGTATACTCTGAAATTTGACATCCATACTGTCAACTATGACTTTAAACAAATAGCTTAACTAATTCAGTGGCATTTATTTGTGTACACAATCACTGACAATGCTGGAAAGTTAATCCGTCTTTACCGAACGAGTTAAAGTCACCATTCCCAGTAGCCTCTCTAAAGCCAATAGCAGAACCATCATTC
>BGPR01024055.1:5778-23631 GCA_013235015.1 Araneus ventricosus | reverse complement strand
ATTAATCTGTGAATATTTTTAAAGCTATTCTTTATTTTTAAAGGTTAGTGAATGAACCATAGAGCAAATATTCCTTTACAATGAAAAGATAGGATTACTTCTTTATTTTTAAAAAATGAAAACTGGTTAAAATGCTTTATAAAATATCAGATGCTAATGATAAAATCAAGAAACACGCAAATACATGTACAATTATTGAAATCGTTGATTTAGTAGAGTTTTTTTAAAAATTGTTATTGGTTTGTTAGATTCAGAAAAAACGTTGAGTTTATTTAAAATAAAATTTTCATTAAAAAATTTTTATTAAAATAAATTTTTCATTTCGGTTTCATTAGCACAAAAAGATTTTGATAATAAACAACTTCTCGTGCAAATCACTCAAATTTCACTTTCATCCAAATGATAATGTTAAAATGTAAAAAACAATTACTATGTAATAAAATAGAATAATTAGCATTTGATTACAATTAATCACTTTTATTTGTATAAATGATGGTTTACGTACAGAGGCAATTTAATCTTTGGTACAATCTATTTACAGTTTTAAATTACAAGATAATTATAAAATAATCATCAGGTTTAACCATCTGTTTGTCGCAATCCTTTTCATCCTTAAATGGTGGCAAAGCCTAAATGATTCATCGTGTTTCAAAACACTGTGTATTGAGAGGTATACTACCTACAAAAACGGGTGATACATGACAAGATACATACACTCCCCAAGTTTAAAAGCTCGCCTCGTGGCTCGCGTGCTCGCTAGATGGCAGGCCTCTAGCGGCGCTGTATAAGATGGCGGCAGTGCAGGAGAAGAGTTTTTGTGTGTTGGAATATGCGAAGTGTTCTTCGGTTACGAGCGTTCAGCGTGCATTCCTACGCAAATACGGAAAAGCTGCACCTGGTCACCAAAGCATTTTGCGTTGGTTTCGCCAGTTTCGTGAAACTGGTTGTCTGTGTAAAGGAAAAAGCACGGGGCGACCGGTCTTTTGAAACACGATGAATCATTTAGGCTAACCCTGTATAACGAGGATTTAAATTTATTCTATATTTTCATCCAGTCATGATAATTCTATTTTATAGCTCTATAATAATGTAAATGAGTATTCCGAAAGAAAAATTCAAATTGTAATACGCAGAAAACAGAAGTAGACTGCATGAGCATCTATTAGATATTGCGACTAACAGAGAGTTAAACTTGTTATATTTCAGAAAGTATTACAACTTATGAAAATAAACAATATCTCATAAAAATGGAAAATTTTCAATTTTTTTCGAATACTTTGTTTACAAATGTTTTGTAAGACCTCCTTTCGCCCCGCGATACACATTTCATTTGTACGGTATCTTAATTCCCTCTAGAGCAACCGCGCCCAACCATTTTATTCCCTCGCGTACCCCTTGAGAAGTCTTTTTACTTTCACGCACCCCCTACTGTCGAATCCTCCCCACCAACAACCATTCGTCAAAGAAGTTTTTATCAATATAATGGTAAGGGATTAGATCAGCTTAAGAGTCAAATGACTCGAATTAATAACATTTGCTCGACATATTTTTATTTTACATTTTATTACATTTTTACAAATGTATTTGGCCAATGCCAAAACAAATGAAGTCAGTATTGTAATAATTTCGCATTAACTTATAAGGATGGTTAAAAATTACTCTCCGTAATAATCAACTTTTCAAGTGGTACAGTAGCAAGTATAAACTTTGTAAACAAAATTCTGTAAGTTTTTACTTTCCTTATGTTTTCTTGTTTAAGCCATTACCACCTTTGATTTCGCGTAACCCCAACTAGTCCTTCGCGTTCCCACCAGCGGACGCGTACCACAGGTTGGGAACCTCTGCTCTAGAGAATACGAATCGTCTCAATTGCATTCTCTAGAGGGAAAATTTTTGAAATCATTTTTTCGAAATAATTTTTACAAACATTAAAGGATTTAAAACAAGAAGGCGCAGTAAAACTGTGCGCACTCTCAGTATTTATTTAGACGATTTTCTTGGAGTCGTATCTCACAGTTTAAGAAGATCGAAGTTGCTTAAATTATAGATCATTGACGCATGTAGGGTTTAAATCTTTTTGGAATCATATGCTTCTTTCAGGTTCTTCTGCATATGCAGGCAAATACAATTGAGATTTGTTTTGAATAATCTATCCTATTAAAATTCGAAGGTAAACAAACATATGTATCTATGTCCTTCTATCTTCTCACGAACCACTGAATCCTGAAACTAGCCGTAAGTACCAAAAGATGGAAAATAATCCAAGGAATCCATTTCGACTATTTAAATTCCGAAATTGTAATTAGTTAAAAAGATATTAATTAAAAACGTCAAAATGAATGAATTGACGTGCTACCATCTATTACCAGCATGGTGAATTCATTCACGGCAGATTCTTTTTTCCCCCTATTATTAGTTTTCACATCCAGGGTTGCATTTATTTTATTTATTTAACGGAAGTTGGTATTTCTTTTTGAGTAAGCTTCTGTGTTTGGATTTATTAACAATGGACAAAAATCATTTTCATGCTTTTTTTCTTTCTTTTTTTGTATTAAAGTGTTTAACTTCGTAACGTTTGTTAGAGAAAGTAAGTGACAATATTTGTTGATTGTAGAGAAAAACGGAGGCGGGGCATATGAAAATATATGGATCCCAAGGTCTCACGTGACCTCACTTCTCTCCGCCCGGGAATATCCTATTCGTGAAAGCCGTGCAACGCCGGGCTACACAGCTAGTTTCATTAGAAATTTCCAAATTAATGCATAAAATTTTATTGCACATTTTTACTTAACATCTTTCATGTTTGTAAAAATGGAGTTTGTAATCGATTTTTCACTTACTTTCTGATGGGTTCGAATTCTGAAATTATATGCAAGTGTGTGTTACTCTGTTTTAAGGGTTTTTCAAATTATAGGCAGTAATGTTTAGGGTAGTAGTTTTTTTTTATGTGACCAAAGTAGGGTCACATAGAAAAATTTTGGGGACGCAGAAACTCTCGTAGGGGTCTTTCTTTCAGATCCCGCATTTTGTAAGGAAAAATAGTTCATAAAATCATCTTGACTTAAAAGATAGCCTTAAATTTTGCTTAAGAACTATTTTAATAAATTCTTCATTTTCTTATTTAATTATTTGCAACTTTGGGGAAGCAGTAAAATTATTATCACAGAAATAAAGTTGCAAAAAGAAATTTTTCGAACAAAAAGGGATTACTAGTATAAAAAGTTTAAGAATTCTACATGGTTTTTGCTTTATCTTGCTTCAGTTTTGACTGATTAATTAGGTTTAAATCAGGGTTTCTTACACCTTTTACTCTCCCTTTCCGACTGCAAAAATATGAATAAATAAATAAATTATTTATTTATTCATATTAAGTCCACCTCTACATAGTTTTCGTTGCATCGTTTTGTAAAAACTATGAAAAAAATTGAGATAAAAATAGGACGTAATCAGTGGCGAATCCAGGATATGGGTTGGGGGGGGCTGAGGTCATAAAAATTTTGTATCGCCGTGAATAATGTAAAACCTCATGACTTATGTGAACCCAAACTCTTAAACTTTACAGACTTTACTCACCTGACAATAAGAATCCTAAAGAACACTACAATACTTTCGATAATTTAATACAAATATAATGAAATAACTATCCAAAAAATGTCTTCGACAGCGTCAACGCTACAAGTACAAGTGAAATGACTAGAAATGTAAGAAAATTTTCGAACCTGTCAAGCCAGAAAGCAATGTTGTCACCTTTTTCAAAAAACTTTTTTTTAAAGGGAAATTAAGAAAAAACAGTTGTAGTGATTTTAAATAAATCAAGAATTCTGACTTAGCTTAGGGGGGGGGGGCGGCAGCTCGATAGCCCCCTCCCTGGATTCGCCACTGGACGTAATGAATAAAAAATACACTGTATGTCCTTAGTTCACGATGAATTATTACCAGTAAAAGCAAAACAAGTCGGGTCGGGAAAGTTGCTAAGACATCAACTGTAAATAAAATTATGAAAATAAAAAACAAGTGGAGCAGTTATTATTGCTATAACTACTGCATTAATCGATTATGAAATCATTGGATGGTGTTTATACAATTATTGCCTCACGTTTGCAATACTTACAAGCAGTGAGTTAGCAGAAAAGGCGATGCAAATATATGAAGAAAAGGATAAAAAAATATGAACAATTACTATTATTGATAACAACACCAGCATTTATTTATAGACAATTTTTATATTAAAATTTAAAATTCATTTTCATATTAAACATTTTTAATAATTAAACAATCTATAAATTGAAAAATAGTAAGCACTACAGCAAAAATGCATCTGTTAAACAAGTTGCGCCCAAAGGAAGGTTAAAAATTAATTTTCCAGAGAAGTTAAGAGAGCGATTTCGAATTTGTTTACCTTATGCAGCTTCTTTCTTGCTTGGCTGAACTCCGCTGCATCCGAAGAAATATTCTGCAATACCCTGGACCAGTCTGCAAAGGCATGTCTTATTACCGATGGCTTGCGCAACCACGGTTGCAATTGCAGCTGTGCACTGAGGTGGTAGGCAAAGCACGTTTCCTAAAAACTTAGGTTATCAAAAGAACTGGGAGAAAGGTAGAATTGCTGGCAAGGGTCAAGCTGTCCTGATAAGGTTCTGGGCAGTCAGACCTGCTCGCGGAGGGTGGATGCATTAACGCTTTGAAGAGTGAGTGACCTCATTATCGGAGATCGAAACGAGGAATATACTCAATTTCACACGCTTTTACTTAAGTTTACAGAAGAGTCTAAATTGTTCGAGTTTTCCATAAATCCGAGTTAGTGAAAAAATCAGTTTAGCTCCCAAATAATGACCAACACATACACAACACGTGAAAGAATTACTACATCTGGTTTTTATTGTCGTTCGACGGGTCATATGTCCACTGCGCATCCCGAAGCCACCTGCAGAAATGCCCCCTCCCGAAAAAAACGGGATATATACAAGATCGATATATAGGAGCAATGTGTTTAAACAAAAAACAATTGACAATTATTTTAAGATATAACTAACCTGTTACTATCAGCAGTTATTTTATAATATATATTTTTCATTTAAATATATTACACTGAAATTTAAAAATTGCTTTTGTTTCCATTTATTTATTTATTAAATTTTATGATTTCGATCATTCGAGTTTTCGATAGTTCGAGGTAGGCCCGGTCCCGTCCACCTCGAATTATAGAGACTCTACTGTATTTGTTTCTTGTTTGTAAAAATGAAATTTCGTCACTTAACAAGCAAGACCACCTATCTCTATTTTCCAAGAGGAAGTAAACCTGCATTTTTTGCATTTTTTCCTTTATTTTAACATCTGGTAAAAACACGTTTTTATTAGTGTACTAGCAGTACGCTCTCGGCGTTGCCCGTGCCATCATGACTTCAACAAAATGGAAAAAAAAAACGCCCACAATGACATGAAAAAATTTTGAAAACAAAAGATACACATTATTGATTTTTAGGGAAACAGTACCGAGCACGTTAATCCAAAACAATATTTAAAAAATGCAACGTGAAAATCATTATTAGACAGCAAGTGAAATATGCGAGACAAAGAAACATGTTAAGACACTGCTGAAAATAATTATTGAGTCATTCAGTTAAAGGTTATGACGTCCCCTGCGTTCTTCGCCGCCAGCCAATGAAATTGCAACAATGCATTCTGCGAACGCAGAATGTCGCTCCGGTGAATGTCTCGTTGAGAAGCTCGCTAGCAAAAAGACTATTTAAACTGATCAGAGAAAGATTAATTTAAAAAAACGGAAAAAGGCATTTTAACGGTTCTTGTTTTAAATCCGACAAAAACGTTCCAGTTATAAGCTGAAAAAGAAATTGAAACTGTTAGCGTTATTAGAACGTCGGATGCAAAAATTTTAAGAAATCCAAATGAAAAATTAACATAAAAGTTATTATTTTTCAAAAATTTCTCAAAATTCAGTAAATTACGTTAGAAATTCAAAACCAACTTCATTAGAAAGAAAATGTTTTGCTCTTACCGATGGTGTATCTATTTTTCTTTCTAGGGTTA
Organism: Araneus ventricosus; assembly: GCA_013235015.1. NCBI lineage: Eukaryota > Metazoa > Arthropoda > Arachnida > Araneae > Araneidae > Araneus > Araneus ventricosus. The sequence continues at coordinate 17,583 of BGPR01024055.1, read as the reverse complement.
TCAAAACCGATTTATTGAGAAATTAGCACAACACAAAATATCAAATTAAAAAATTCTAAATTAAATTTTAAAATTCCGGCTTCGAGGTGCATTGCGTCACCATTAAGACTACCTCTGCCAAATTTCAAGGTTGTAAGTGCGATAGATTCGTCTGGACATCGCACGCACGCGTACAAACACTTTTTTTTAAAATCAAAAATATGGTATTCAATCAAAATCGTAAAGCGTGAAACCCTGAAAACAGTACTATGCGGTTTGTTTGAATTTTAATGGCACAAGGGCCAGATTTGGCCAAGCTGCGCCAAACATATCGTAGTAATGAACCGCAATTAAGAACCTAAAATTCCTAAAATTTAAAGGATCTGCATCGTTTCATAAAACTATGAAAAAAATTGAGATGAAAATAGGATGTAATGAATAAAAAATACAATGTATATCCTTTTTTAATCAAAAATATGGTATTCAATCAAAATCCCAAAGCGTGAAACCCTGAAAACAGTACTATACGGTTTGTTTGAATTTTAATGGCACAAGGGCCAGATTTGGCCAAGCTGCGCCAAACATATCGTAGTAATGAACCGCAAAATCGAAACAAAATCGTAAGGCTCAGATAGAAATACGCTAAACAATTTCGAAATTTAATCGCATTTATATTTTAGTTCTTAATGAATGTTCAACAGTCATCTTTATGATAATAATTGGTGCTTGATTAATTTATTGTATTCATTTTTGTTGTCCACATTTTCGATGAAAATATTTCTACTTTTTTGAACACTAATAAAACTTTTTTTTCTGCTTCTTAGACTTCAATATATTTCATAATTTAATATTTTAAGTATTATGGAATCTTGATCAAAATTTAATTAAAACGAATCGCTTAACACTTTCATTGCTATGGTCGAGATATCTCGTCCTTCAGCAATCTTCACTGCGCATTAGAATTTGACTTGCATAACAAATCAGGAATCATCGCTGCACGTTAGAATTTGACTTGCATAACAACTCAGGAATCTTCGCTGCTAATTAGAATTTGATTTGCATAACGACTCAGGAATCTTCGCTGCTAATTAGAATTTGACTTACATAACAAATCAGGAATCTTCGCTGCGCATTAGAATTTGACTTGCATAACAAATTCATTAAGTTAAACATGTTAATGGATATCCGCAGAATATATTCACCTCTTTCTTTATTGATTTATAAATTGTCTACATCGAACACGATTACTTTGTCTTTGTTGGAACTTGCATCTAATTTGTATACCACAGCGAATGTGTTAAAAAATAAGTTTTGGAAATAAAGTACTGTATTGCTATAGGGAACACAGCACTGTACAAAATTTCAGAACAGCAGCGCATTCACAACTTCAGGACACGTCAACACATCAAGAACTCGGAGAAAAATTGATTACAAAATTCCATCTTTACAAATTAAAACAAGAGAGTGCAGAAATAAAAACAATTTATTAAAAATAATTTATTTCATGTTGTCTTCATCTGATTACATTCACAGCAATTTCTTAAATAGACAAATAATGCGAGACAATTATATATATGAAAGGAAAAAAGTAAGTACGTCGAAAGTTAAAAAGTCGGTATGAAATTGCTTTTCATTTGAAGGAAAAGCTCTTGATTTAGAGTACGATTTTGCAACAAGATTGAAAAGCTAAAATTTTCCAAGATTAAAACCAATTTAAATAAGTTAAACATTAATAAATACAAAACAAAACAATTAAAAATAATTATACTGGAAACTGATGCAGTTAAGAGATAAATACTAGGAAGGACATTATTACAAGCTTTTACTACTTTTATCTGAAAGACACAGAAACACTTCATAAAAACAATTTTGCTGCATCAAAATTTCAACCCTTTCTTTCTTTACACTTCCATAATGCTTATAAGTTATTCTAAAATATATTAAATGCACCTTTCTAGTTTAACCCAAGCATAACCAATGATTTAACAAGATATAATCAATAAATTAAGTTCATTAAAAGATTTTAAAAAGTAGTCTAGAAACTTGCTTTGCTCCGAATCCGAGTAAAAATTCGAATTTGGTCAAAATTTTCAGTAATACTGCTTCCTATTGAATAAATAACATGTCCAAAAAGCTTGTGAAATACAGGGTCACAGGGTAAATATCATGGACTATATGATTTCCCCATTAGAGATGGAGGGTATGAATGAAGAAGCAGTTCATCTCATATTTTTAACAGTTTATGCATCTCTTCTTACAGATGAATGAGGTGTGAAAACTGATATTCCCATAAAAGTGAAATAGGGATGAGAGAAAGTACAAATGCCTTCTAACTTCTGAAAAGAACCTGAAGCAAGAGGAGAATTCATATTTATGGTTTTATTGTGCAACGAGATAAGAAGGCAATATATTGGCTACTTCAGAGAGAGGCTTAGACAGCTGAACTTTTAAAAGATCTTCAACATGCGTTCCTTTTGAATAGTAGGATGGTATAAAATGGGAAAGCAGATGTTCTATTAATACTTTCAATAGCAATTCTAATATGACTTTTTACAGGAATTAAATACGGCGGAAGGCAAAGTAGCTGACCATTCGATAATTGACAACGTATTGAATTCTGTTGTTTCATGCGATAAAAAAAGCGGCGAAGAATTGAGACAGCTGTCGATAAAACTGGATGCGCTGAGAAATATATCAGACTATTGACTGCATTGTTCCTAAATATTGCTTGTGTGGAACCTTAATGCTATTATTTTGTCATATGTTGCAGAACTGGTTGAGAGACTTGAAGCAGTCTAGCGATTTTCCCAGGAATGATTTCAATATGGTTGTTTTCCAAGGAACTTGGTTTAAATGCAGCATAATTATCTGTAAATTTGGAGCATTCTGTTGATTTAAAGTAAACTTACATACAGATAGTGGTTTAACATTTTCTGAAATATTCCTGTTTGATTATTTGCAAATGAAATAACTATATTTGAAAATTATGTATGGCTCTTAAAGTTAGGGTGGAAAGTAAAAGAGGTTGAACATGGAAAAGAGAGGTCTTGTAATAGGATGATAGTATATCGTCAATTTTGTATTACTTCTGAGTTGTGTGCCTTCACTTTCTACAACAGTTGAAGCCAAAATTGTTTCTTAAGTTTGACCTCCTTGCCGAGGACTAGATGGACGAAGGCAAGCGGTGAAGAAAGATATTAGCTTAGATTTCTTTCTCGTTTTATTTCTGCTGTGTGCACTCTGTTCTGGATTGGGTTCTTTAGAGGGGATAGGCATTTCTGAAGCATCTGTCGTTGGTACACCACTCGTCATGGACAGAGAAGCAAAAGATTGACTTACGCTTTCAACAATATCTTCAGTACTGTACCTTTCTCCCGAACTTGATAATGGCTCCGGTGGGTTTAATGTTGCAAGGAAATCACCAGCATGTTCTTTGGGATAGAGTGAGGACATCAACGAAGAATAATTTCTTACCAGAGTACTGCAACTTCGACCATTTTCTTCCAAAAATACATTTTTCGCTTTGGAATCATTTGAGGAACTTACTTTGGGACGATGATACAGCGCGGCAGAATGAGGAACAAGTCGATTAATGCTTCCAGTAGCATTCTCAATATGCTTACTTTCACGCAATGGAGATGTCGAAGCGTTTGATGGTGATGCGTTTATTTGCAACTGTGATTGACACCGTCTCTTAACAGGAAATAAAGATGTTTTCGAAGAATTATCATTGTTTAGACCAGTGTTATGTTGGCCATTTTCTTCTGAAACTGATTTAGGATGAGCGAAATGTCCCTTGAAAGGAAGGTAATATGAATTAAGAAGACACAGAAAAGACTGATTAATGCTTTCAGTGCCATCTTCACTATCCCAACTTTCTCTGCTAGAGGTTTGAGATGTCAGACTATTAGGTGGTGAATCGGATATTAGTTCTGACGAATGCCAACTGCTTTCAGACAAGCTAGGTGGTTCTGTTGTAGAAGATGAGCTAGTGGTATTTCCAAGAATAGTCTCCATGTTTCCAACTTCTACCACAGTTGAACATGGTGATATGTCTCTTTCTTCTAAAGCAAGTGGGTGTTTCGGAATGCAGTGTGATGTAGTTGAAGTTGGCGGGCTCGTCAAATGGCTTATGCGGAAGATCGGGCATGGATATATAGAGGGTTGATTGATGCTTTGAGAAATAGTCCCAATGGGAACTCTCTCTTCTAAAGCGGAATGGTCTTTCGGAGTGCTATGTGTTAAATGGGAACTCAACGGTTGGGAATAAGATCTGCCCCTGGAGGATGTAGTTGAGGAAGCAAGCGATATGTTGATGTTTCTCGGAATACGAGAGTTACGGATAAAAGCTGAAATTGACTTATGTGTACTAGAAGTTCTTGCGGAACGACAAGATGGCTGTTTCTCTCTCTGAAAAGTATTGTCAATGCATCCGTTTATTTTATAGCAGTACGATGTCGGATCATTAAATGCAACTGAGGTATGAAGTGGAGGTTTGGAACTCATGTGAAATTTCGGCGATTTTGAATGGAAAGTAGACGACAGGTTTTCATGTTCAGAAACACTTTCAACATGGCCATTTTGTTGTCCCCAGAATGGAAGAACACCAGGAACGCTTTGTTTTGATGTAGGGAGATACAATGGAGTTGAAGAAAAGTTTCCAGAGCGTAAGATACATGTTGGTGAAGAAGCAAAGCGCTTGGAAAATTCTCGTTGCCTTGCTCGTGAAATGGATGATCGTTTTTTATTCTTATAAACAGTTTTAACAGGAGCTCTTCGTTTTCGTCGAACACCAACGCCATTTTGTTTCGGAGCTGGAATTTTCAACTGTGCTGAAATGTTATTTTCGTCGGATGACATACTTTTTCTTGATGAGTTTACTGGATCAAAGTCTTCCGAATTCCTTCTGAGACGTTGTTCTCGTCTGTTTTGATGCGAAATGAACCGTGATTTGCCCGTGATGTACAGAGAATAAGGAAATAAAATATTTTCCTTTGAAGTTTTATGAACTACTTCGTTTTGATCAACTTTTATTACAGCTAAATAATTGGTTACCAATGGTGAGGTTCTTCAGATCAAGAGACGAGATTACGTGTTATAGATATCCCACACTAAAATACAGCGGCTAATACAATAACTTGGTTAACGTGAAGATATTGCAGACAGAAGCAATCTTTTAGAAAACTTGATGATCTGTTCTTGAAATATTGATTTAATTTTCGTCTAGTAGTTTAGTCGATAGTTTTTCAATTAATAGTTTTGCCAAGGAGTTGGTAGAGCGTTACCCTTCAGAACTGGAGACATCAGCTTCAATAAGGCTTTAGGAATGAATGGTCGGAAGAATCTTTAAAGTTGTTGGCAGTGTTTTAGATCATACAGTAAATTGGGCGTAATACTGAGTTGCAGGTTTCTTGTCGCCGAGTTTTAATATAACTGGTATCCTTCTTTTATCGCTAAACGCTTTTCTGAAATGAAAAATTCAGGATATTAAAAGTGTGAAAAGATATCTTTAAAGTAAGAATTTTTTTATCATTTAACTATAGTAAGATTCTCACGAAGACCACGTTAAGGCTAACTAAATTAAATTGAGATCTACTTCGTGTTACTCAATCAAAACATTAATTTCTAGTCAGTTAAGGAGCGTTTTGATGAATCAAAATGGAAGAAAATATAGGTAAATGCGAATTGACTCTGAAAATATATCCCAAGTGGCCAAAGGCAGTTTGAACAGAATTACCTTCAGTAATCAGGTGCCAAAGACAACGTACCATCGGTACAAATAAAAAGTTGATTTGAAAAGTTGATTTTCGAAATAAATAGTTGATTTGACCTTTTTGAAAATTGGACTTCTAATTTTGTACAAGAAAAAATGGGAAATCGGATATCTAAAGTTGGACGAAGACAGTAATATTTACTTAAAATTCAATAAATTATTGCAAAGGCAATTAATTTATTCTTAATTGCATTATTCATTTGCCTATTTTTCATTACTCGGTAAAGAATTTAGAATTCGGAGAATTAGGCAGCTAAAAAACATTACATGAGCAACTCAGAATAAACAACGCTGTCAGAGACAAAATTTAATAAATTGGACGCAGTTACGCAATAGGAAACCAATCCCAAAATACGAATATTGAGACAAAATTATTTTCACTTAAAATTATTGAAAAACCCAAAATAAGTATTTTTCCTTAAGCTGCCGTAAGAAGTTTTGTTCAACGAGCTGGAGTATTTTTTTTTCGATTATACATAGCAAATTTTACTACTTTAGATTGCTATAGTAAACCATAAATCGAATCAAATTGTATTTGTTTCCAGATCCTTACCCCTAGGTCATCACGGCGCCAGAAATACATCGAATATGTGGGGGCTGTATGCTCTGTGGTGGAGCATCCCAGCAATATGTTCATGTATGCATAGGGTTACAATATTTCTTTTACTTAAAACCTGGACACGCCCGAGTTGGGTTGAAGGGTTTTGGAGTGTGTGTGTGTGTGGGGGGGGGGGTTGTTGAATGGTATAAATTCTAAAAGCTGCCCATCAGCGACCCTCTTTCACAACATTAGCGCAAGTGTGTGAGAAAGTGAAAAAAATGTATGACGTCAAAATGCGAAGAAAATACAATTTTTATTAATATTTGGTCATTCAAAATTATATTAATGAAATACACAATGAAAGCAAAATTAATTTTTGTTTTGAACTGGGGCCCGGATATGGAGGCTCATGCACCTTTTAATCAACAATGAGTGTAAATAGTGCCAACAATGAGTGCAAATAGTGCCAACAATGAGTGCAAATAGTGCCAACAATGAGTGCAAATAGTGCCAACAATGAATTTTCTTTTATTTGCGGAATGGCACCAGCTTTTTCGAATACGTCCGATTTTCTCGATTACAACCAAATTTCTTTCTCGCTACAGTCACTGGCATAAATCCAGACATTTTGGAGCGCCGGACACTAGTCCGGACGCGAGCTTGAAATCCGGACGTATGGTAACCCTATCTCTACAACACAGATCTATAATTTTAGGGACGACTACATTCCAAATTTTAACCAACTCCTTGCGTTTTTGAATTATAGCTCTCGCATACATTAAGGCAGCTGTATACCACGAGCTCGGAAACCGAAGGGTTCCCTGTCAGTTGAATGGGGTATACACTGCATACCGTGCTACCGGAGGGAGACATGATTGACCTCACACGTGTCCTTCCCCCATGCCATCTGTCCATAGTGTTGCACAGTCTTACTGTGGGTGTATGGTGTAAACAGTCCAACATGCAGGATAATGGAGAATGAAGGTTTATTTACAAATATGCAGGAAAGCACGTAGCACAGGTACAGGAAACAATAGTCCTTGCACAGATTACTAATGTAAATAGACAACAATTCACAGGTAATGACAGTTCAGCACTTTGATATCTAACAACACAAACAGTCAGCAAATAACTAGTAACGACAATAACAGCTCAGCTTACCAGCTGATTAGCTCACACAGCGGATAGAACTCCGAAGACGTTCGCGCTTCAAAGCGAAATAACCAGTCGATCAAAGACGCTCTTCTGAACTAGGTGCCGTCCTTAAATATTCTCTCCGACAGGCCGTGACGTCACATGGTGTTTTCTCGTGTATTCCCTTTCCTAGTAGAAATATCGAGAAAAGGGTTGCATTTTCGGGAATCATCTATTTGACGCCAAATCGCCAAAATGGTCGCCAAGTTTGTCGCCAAGGTCAGGATGCCATAACTGTCGCTGAGGTCACTCCATGCTTAACCTTGTAAAATTCTCTTCCCAACCATAAGACTCGCATTGCTGGGAAGCGACTTTCCATGCTTGTAACAATAGTAAACCAAGAACAGGGGATTTCTTGGATGAGTGTAGTTGTACACATACTGGCCTTAAGGGATATCGAGTGGATTTACAGGGCTAAAGGGCATAACTGAATGTTGAAGTGATGAATAATGTCTCGTTATGTTACGAGAAATAACATAACTATACACTTGATATGAAATTGGCAAAAAAAAAATGGTATCTTAACAATGGGAAGCGAATATGCAGGCCGACAGACAGTCAGCCGTTTGACAGACTTGGTCCAAAATTTGTTACAGACTTACGATTCTAATGGTGAAAAACATGTGAAATTTCATCCTTCTAGTTCTTTGGATTTTTGAGTTATGGCGTTCACATGCTCGAAGACGGGCAGACAGACAGGCTTCCCGTGGACGGATTTCGACCAAAATTTGATAGAAATCTGCAATTGTGATAAGAGCACGTCATTTCATTCCGTAATGTAAACTAACCAAATTTCTTCTGTCTAGCTTGTTTCGTTTTTAAATGATCGTGTTCACAGACTGGCAGTTTAGTTATATTTGTGCCCGGTTCTCCAAATTTCCGCACCACACTAGATTGTCGATTGAGAATTTTTAATGAATAAAGAATTTTAATTTATGTGATTTAGTTTTGATGGGCGGGTCGCACTTCTGCGAGAGAGTTTGTGTGTGGTTTGAAGTTTTTTGCGTGCGTCCAAGTTCTCCGTTTTGATTTGTTTGATATCTTTTACAGACCTGTATTATTTATGGTGCACATTTTGTTGAAATTTTTGTCACACGCGACTTTATGTACACGTGCAAAAATATAGTTATAATATTTATCTGTAAAAGATTATGTAAATTATTATGGAATGTTACAAAATATTGAAAATGTACTGTATGAAATGCACCAAATTTGTAATAGAATTTATGTGATCAAATTCCACCTTTGTCACGGGTGCAGTATGTACTCTATTTTAAATGTTGATAAATCTGCGTGTAGTTCTGCGTCCGTCTCTCGCTGCCGGTCGATTCCCTTTCCCTCCTGCTCTTTAATTGTCCAGTCAACGAAGGCCAAAAATCGACGAATAGGGGGAAAAATGGTGTGGTTTTGACGTTTCGCACAGTTGTTGGGGGTAGTGTCCTAAACGACATACTAAAAGTCCCCGCTAGTGGGGGTTGCGCGGGGCATACAGAGTGGTTTAAAGGGTTCGTTTTCAGTTTTCCTTAAATATCTCGAAAACTATGGGTTCTATCAAAAACCACTCAACGACAAAAATACACTACATGAAATTTACTACAAAAAAAAGTCCTACATTGTTTTCGTAGCGTCAATAGTTTAGAAGATGCAGGGTGATTTAAAAGTTAATATTGCTAAAATTCCTTATTGTAATTGTAAAATCGATTAAAAGTGCTGAATCAACAACCCTCATAATAAACTCATACCTATATAATAATTATACAAGGGTAGCATTACATGTGTCGGTACGAGGGGTTGACAAACCCATTTGATGAACAATTATGCTCCCTTCCTCCCCTCGCATCCGTTCCCCTTCACAAGTCTCCTTCTACTCGCAGTCCAGTCAAAGAATTGTAAATTTTTTTAAAAAGTTGTAGTTTTGAAGTTTTGGTAGTTTTTTGGTACAGGCACCATTAAAAGTGCCAAAGCAGAAACACATTGATAAACGTGTGTTGCTCCGGAGCTCCTTGGGTTGGAGGAATTGAGGAAAGATCAGCTTTGATATTAGTTTATGATTTGAGAAATGCTGCATATCTACGGTTATTCAAAATATGTTCATTATTAACGGCTGTGTACTAGGAACATCTCACCGGCTTGCGAGATAGCATCTGGTGTTGATGAGGCTTTATAAAAGATGTCAGCAATGTTTTTATCTGGCTTATACTCTGTTCTAAAAGTTTATAGAATCTTGTATTTTACCTATATTTTTTGTTGTATATGATGTATTTCGATGAAACTTACTGTATAGATATGTTATGTCTATTACATTGAAAAAACAGCAGTTCTACCCCTTATATTTAATGACAATTTTTAAATCGTAGAATAAACAGAAATAACCTGTCCCAAAAGTTTATAGACAAATGTTATGCAAATATGGTATCAGCAATCATGACGTCGATTCGGAGCCTAATAAATATGTTGTAAGAAAAGGAAAGCGGTCATTTTTTCTGCTTTTCAAAATGCCTAAAGCTTCGCAGCTCTCTAATGAAGAAGTGAGTAAAATTCTGCATTTGAAATTGCTCGGTAAGATTGTTAAGAAAATATCGAAACTTTTAAATCGTTCAAAAAGTAGGATTTATCGTGTATTAACTCGTAAGACGCCATACGAGACAAAACCTCGTTCGGGAAGACCATCTGTGACGTATATTCGCAGTTATAGACGGATACAAAGAATGTCTTCCAAGTCAGAAAATGTCGGTTCGCGAAATTACTAGGGCTTCCCGGTTGCAATTCTCCAAGAACACTGTTCATAGACGAATGATAGAATCTGGTTATATGATCCACGCAAAAATGGCTCGCCGATTACCACTCTCAAAGCTTCACATCATTAAGAGATTACAATGGGCTCGAAATCATATATCATATGATGATAAATGGATGGCTGTCCTTTTCAGCGATGGAAAAAATGGAACCTCGATGGACCTGACGGGAATATAAAATATTGGCATAATTTACGAAAAGAACCGAGCAACTTTTTCAGTAGGCAAGGTGGTGGTGAATCTGTGATGGTGTGGGCGGCTTTCGGTTTCAACGGTAAAGTTAGTTTGGCCTTTTTAGATTCTCTCAGAATTCTCCTAAATACATTCAAATACCAGAATATCATCTTATGCCATTTGCAGAAAACATAGGAGGAGGAAATTGGGAATATCAGCATGGCAATGCCCCCATCCATACCTGCAATGCTAGGAAAAATTATTTAAACTCGGAAAAATGTTACTGCTCTTGAGTGGCCACCGATGAATCCTGAACTAAACCCGATTGAGAATGTGTGGTGCATTGTGTCTCGGATGGTATACGAGAATGGAGGGCAATTTTATTCAGTGAATGCTTTAAAGACAGCCATTGAAATTGCATGATAGAACTTGGAACCAGAGATATTACAAACCTTAATTATGTCGTTGGAAAAGTGTGTATACGATGTCATATTGAACAATGGAAGGACTTTAAACTATTAAGAACATTGCATTGAGCACCTTTTGTTGAAATGTCATATACTCTATAAACTTTTGGGACGCCTAATATTTCCATTTTGTTATATAATTGAAATAAAAATTTTTATTTTTTCTAAATATTTCGTTGAATGCAAGTCGCATATGCTTGGAATGAACATATTCGTAATTGGTGTTTGTATGAATTTCCGTTTTGCTAACAAATTTATTTTACTAAAGTCTATAAACTTTTGGGACAGAGTGTAGTTCATTTCTGAAAAATGTAACTATAGTGTTTTGCTTTTTCTCTAAATATCTGGTGTAATGTCGCAGCCACGGAATGCATGGAGAAGGAGTATAGTTTGGGCGAAAGAAAGTTCTTTCTGAAGCTTTCTTATAAAAAATAATTTAGCCTCGACTTTTCCCTTGCCAGTCTTCATAAAATAAATGCTACTTTCTGGTGGTGCCAAAGCAATCAGTAACACGACTAGGTCTACGTCTTTCCCTTGGGATGAGAAGTTGCTTTCTCTAACCCAGATCTCACAATATAAGTATCAGCATCCCTGCAGAGAATCTCGTTTCAGTTCCTTTAGCAGCCATTTTCTGTGTTAGTAATTGAACATGCCTGGTCTTATTTCTTCAATGGCAAGAAAATGCTTCTGTGGAACTGTGACAGACTGGTTGCGAGCTTTTAAGTTAAACTCAGCATAGATATGTAGATTTAGATTATACTGTCTAAATACACTCATTTGGAGCGTTAACAGAACCAAAAGACTGAGTAGAAGGGATCTGAGTAGAAGGGATCTGAGTAGAAGGGATCTGAGTAGAAGGGATCTGAGTAGAAGGGATCTGAG